>JAFCMP010000149.1:0-162689 GCA_017506865.1 Tribonema minus
TGCGATCACCGACAATGCCCAATTTCCTCAGGCACTTGCCACAACAGGCAGTCTCACACACAGACAAGATTGCTCGGTCTGCACCAGTGCCCGCACTGCCCCTCCCCCCCCTTCCCCCCCCGCCGACCCTCTGCACTACGCATCAGGACCGTTATCCAGGCAATGCCGCCGTCGCCGCACAGCAGAGAGGTAGTCATGCTACCATCAACACTTTCTCTGCCACACTGTTGCATCAGCACACGCGGTATCACCCGCGGTCTGTGCCCGTGTGCTGACTTGTCCCCATGACAAGTCCCCATCTGACCCCCCTCCTCCTCTCCCCCCCTTGCCCCCCCCCCTCCATCCCCTTGTCGATGCGCTCCAGGACGTTCTCCAGGCGATGGCGTCGTCGCCGCATGTGGGCGGCGTGCAGGAGGACGCGCGCGAGTGGACTGCTAAGCTCGCGCGCGTAGACGACATCCTGGAGGAGTGGCAACACTGCCAGCGCGTATGGTACGCACGGGCACATGCAAAGAACAAAATAAATGTCTTCGGTGTGTTTCGTGACTGCAGAAACAACGCACGGGCAAGGCGGAAGTAAAGTTGAAGTTTGAGGGTGCGCGTCGACGACATTCTGCAGGAGCGGCAGCACTGCCAGCGCGTATGGTACGCCGAGATCATGCGAATGAAGCATTGAGTAAACTGTACTTTTGAAATGTGGTTAGTGGCGCGCGTCGACGACATTCTGGAGGAGTGGCAGCACTGTCAGCGCGTCTGGTACGCCCAACTCTTTGCACGCCATGCAATCACTGTACCACATGGGTGAAGTACAGTTGAACTTTGAGAGCGCGCGACGTCATTGAGGAGTGGCAGCACTGCCAGCGCATCTGGTACGGCGAGCTCATGCGAACAAAGCATTGACTGAACCACATTTTAATTTGGCTCACGCAGAGTATGTAAACCACACGTGACAAGTACCTATGATTGAAGTTTGAGGATATGCATCGATGACATATTGGAGGAGCGGCAGCACTGCGAGCGCGTATGGTACGCCGAGGTCATGCGAACGAAGCAATCAACTGAACAGCATGGTTGAAGTATGGTTCAAGGTTGAAAGCGCGCGTCGACGACATTCTGGGAGGAATGGCAGCACTGCCAGCGCGTCTGGTACGCCTGGCTCATGCGGATACATATATGATTACATTGCTGAAGTACGTGTGAAGTTTGATGGCGCGCGTCAACAACACTCTCAAGGAGCGGCAGCACTGCCAGCACGTCTGGTACGCCGAGTTGATGCGACCAAGCAAGCACGTTTCATGACATGATCGAGAGTGCTGATGAACAAGTTGATGCGCTGGTGTCTCCGTGCGTCACGTCGAGGAATTGTAGCGCAACAGCAGTCCGAAACCGATGCGCGCGGCAGCGGCAGCGAAGACCTGTTCGTACTGGCGATGATGCGGCGCCCAGCGCCCCTGCTTCCCCCCCCCGCCCCCCCCTTCACACCCCCTTCTCTCTCAGCAACGACCCTGCTCCCCCCCCCCTCACGCCCCCTTATTTCTCAGCCGACGCCCCTATTCCCCCCTCCTCCCCCGATAACTCCTTTCTCTCTCAGGCTGCAACTGGAGGGGCTCTTCCAGTCGGACGAGACGCAGCGCCGCATCCCTGCGGAGGCCCTCAAGTTTCAGGCCGCAGATGCCGCGCTCGCCGCCGCCGCGCGCGCCGCGCACGAGGACCCCGCCGCGCTTCGTCTCCTGGACCCCGCGCGCGATTTGTTGGCAGCGCTCAGGTGAGGGGAATGCCGCTTGCACTTAGGGTTAGGGTTAGGGCCAGGATGAGGTTCCAAGTCAGGGTTGATGGTAGCCGTGTGCATCCAGGGTAAGGGTTGAAGTCAGGCGCACGAGGAACCCGCCGCGCTGCGCCTCCTGGACCCCGCGCGCGACCTGCTGGCAGAGCTCAGATTAGAATCGAGGTTGAAGTCGGGTCGTAATGAGGCTTGAAGTAGCGGCACTAGGGTCAGGGCTGGGGTTGAGTAGTTCAGGGAGGGCGGGGGGGGGGGGGGTGTAGGGGACCTGCTGGCAGCGCTCAGGTGAGAGGGATGCCGTTTGCAGCTAGGGTTAGGGTTAGGGTTAGTATCTGGGTAAACGTTGGGGTCAGGGGATAGGTTGAAAGTATGAATACAAGGGATCGGGGCCAGGGCGAGTAGTTCTGGGGGGGCAAGGGGGGGGGGGGGGGGGGGGGGAGGTGTACGGACACGGGTAGGGCCGGGGGGCAACGCGATGGCAGCGCTGGGGTGTGCGAGATGCACTGCACCCAGGGCTCACCTTGTGACATCGGATGTGCTTCAAACACGGTGGATGGCCCGGCGTGCTGGGAGGGTGGCAGGGGGGGTCATTGCATGCAGGCGAGATCATCGAGGCCAGGCGCGCCGCGCTCAAACAGCGCGCGACGCCCCTCGGGGACTGCCCTGGCGCGACGGCGCCACTTCGCTTTGCCCCTGCAAGCTGGCGTCAGGGCCTAGGGGTCTGCGAACAGCGCGCTGCTCCGCTGCAGCCGCTGCTCTCAACGTCAACAAAGCTGCTTCCGTCAGCGACCCACACGTCCCATCGCCCACGCGCACCGCCGCGACCACTGGCCTCACTTCCCCGCCGCCGCCACGTCCGCCGCCGCCGCCGCCGCAACAGTGCGCTCCTGCACAGAAGCCGCTGCTCTCAACGTCAACAGAACGGCTCTCCCACACGCCCCCCACGCGGCCGCCAGTGCCCTCACTCCTCTCCGCCGCCGCCGCCGCCGCCGCAATTGCACACCCCGCGCGCCGCCGCCGCCATTCACCCTCACTCCCCGCCGCCGCCGCCGCCGCCGCTGCCGCTAAATAATCGCAGGGGCGCGCGCGTTGCCCTCGAGGGCGCCTGGAAGGGCATCGGCCGCGTCCTGGACACACCACCCGGTGCCGCCGCCGCCATGGCCCTCACTCCCCTTCGCTGCCGCCGCCGCCGCAATCACACACCCCACACGTCACCGCCGCCATTCACCCTCACTCCCCGCCGTTGCTGCCGCTGCCGCAAAAATTGCAGGGGCGCGCGCGTCGCCCTCGAGGGCGCCTGGAAGGGCGTCGGCCGCGTCCTCGACGCCGCGCGCCGCGCGCAGCCGCGCCTGTGCTTCCTGAGCGACGCCGCGGCGCTGGCGCTGCTCGGCGCGGCGCGCGCGGCGCCGCCGTCCGCGCGCGCGCCGCGCCGCGCGGCGCGCTCTTCCCCGCGGTGCGGCGCCTCGTCTTCGGCGAGGGGCGCGCGGGGGCGGCGGACATTGTCGCCATCGAGGTGCGCCTCTTGCAGGCGCCATTGTCGTACTTTATCTGCTTCCGCTTGAGGGGCGGAAGCCCTGCGTCTGCACCACGTCGTGTGCAACACGTGTGCCTTTATTGACCTGCTGGGAGCTGCGGGTCGCACGCGTCGGCGCCTCGTGTTGCGGCGAGGGGCGCGCGGGGGCGGCGGACATCGTCGCTATCGAGGTGCGCGCTGCATGTGTCGGTCTGGGTTTGACCGTGCGCGTGCGTGTGCATGCGGGGCTTCAGCGCCGGCGACGTGCGCTGAGTGTGCCCGTGCATGTCAATCACCCCACCCAGCGGGCGAGCTGCGAGGCGCGCCTGTCTCCCGGCGTGCGCATCGCGGAACGTCTGTTCAACCTGCACGCGGCATGTACTCAGGGTTAGGGTTAGGGTTTGAGCTGCACACGCAACTCCCCCCGGTTTTGTACCTGCACCACACCCGCTGACTCATCGACCTCCTGCCCCCCCCCCCCCCTCCCCCCCACCCCCCCTGGCTGCCGTGCAGGACGACAGCGGCGAGGTGGTGGAACTGCCGCACGGCCCCGTGCGCGCGGAGGGCCCTCCCGAGCTCTGGCTCGTGGAGCTAGACCTTGCCATCGGCGCCGCAGTGCGCGACGCCGCACGCACGGCGTGGGCGCGCCTGCAGGGCGACCAGGAGCCGCTGCAGCCCGGCGGCGGCGGCGGCGGCGGCGGCGGCGGCGGCGGCGACGCGGCGGCGGCGGCGGCGACGCCCGACGCGATGCGCGCGCGGCTGACGTGGCTCACGGCGTACCCCGCACAGGTGTGGCAAACTGGTGTGCATGGGGCGGTGGTGAAGGGCCGCGGACGCTGCGTACGCTTGACTCTAGCAACAGCGCCAGCCCCGTTGCTCACGTGCCTCGTGCGCCGTCGCTGCCGCTGCGCGCGTCCGCGCTGCAGGCGGTGCTGCTGGCGGAGGCGTCGCTGTGGGCCGCCGCGGGCGACGCGGCGGTGGCGGCGGCGCGCGCGGAGGGCGGCGGCAGCGCAGCGGCGGCGATGGCGCGCCTGCGCGAGCTTGCACGCACGCAGGTCGCGGGCCTGTCTGCGCTGTGCAGGTGTGTAGACAGGCGTAGGTGTAGGCATTGCCTATTTAACAGTGGGTATCGCGTGCGTGACCCGTCCTCGCTGCAGCTGCGTTGAATGCTGGAAGGGAAACAGGGGGGGGGGGACGGCATCTCATTTGGCTAATCACGCAGGCACGCCAGTAGTCTGGGGGCGGCGTGGGGGCGGGCAGGGCGGCACAGCCAGGGGTCTGCGGTGAGCTGGGAATCTTGCTCTCTGAAGAAATTAAATGTCTGTTGTCAATTCAGCCAGCCAGCAACAGCTGCGGCGGCTATGGCGTCACCGCTCGGACTTTTCCCTCATCTTCTTATGGTCGGGACAGCTAGCTCCCTTCATCGTGGCACGGGGCCACTGACGGCGCTGCTGCCTCTGCGGATGCTCAGCATTGCCACCCAGGCCACACTGCCCGCGCACCTCTTCAATAGAAGTCCGATTTACTCTGTGATGCACGTATTAATGTGGCATCACCAACAGCACAGTCACAGCGTCCACTGCATTCAACCTTCCCTTCTCCCCTCATTGCTTGCCCGCAGGCTCAACAACAGCGCCGCCGCCGCCACCACTGCCACCGTCGCGCGCACCGACAGCAGCGCCACCGCCACCGCTGCCTCCACCGCCGCCGCTGCTCCGGAGCCGCTGGCCCTCCGCCCCGCGGCGCGCGTCGCGGCGGGCGCGCTGCTCGTCTTCTGGGCGCACGCGCGCGATGTCGCCGACGGGCTGAGCGCCGCCACACGCGCGGCGGCGGCAGCAGCGGCGGCAGCGGCAGCAGCGGCACCGGCGGCGCCGTCGACCTCGAGTGGGCGCGCCAGCTGCGCTACGGCTGGGAGGCGGGCGCGCACGGCGCGAGTCCGGAGTGCGTCGTGCACCAGGCCGGCGCGCGCCTAGAGTACGGCTACGAGTACCTCGGCTGCGGCGCGCGCGCGGCGGTCGTGACGCCGCTCGCCGACGCGTGCTTCTTCGCGCTGACGGCGGCGCTCGCGGGCGGCAGCGGCGGCGCGCTCGTGCGGGGCGCGCCGGGCGCGGGCAAGTCGGAGACGGTGCAGGTGCGTGCGCGCCGCCGCCGCTGCCGCCGCTGCTGCGCGTGCGCGCTAGAGTCGTGGATGCCGTGCACATGCGCGCATGCGCCTGTGAACGTGATCATTGCCCGCATCGTAACGCGTCGCAGCCGCAACTCCCGCACGTCACCACATAGTGTGTAATGGTGTGTGAGTGGACTACTTGCTGTGCTACAGGCCATCTGCAACGCCCCCCCAGCCCCACATACACAGCGAACAGGGCTTGAAGAGCGTGATGTGTTTGCGAAGCGCCTGGGAGAGGCAGCAGCACGTGCATCACTCCTTACTGAACACCACCGACCAGCACACAGCTGTAGCAGAGCACTGGCTGGTCGGCTAGCATATGAAGTGCCCTGCCCCAGCCCCCCCCCGCTGATGCCCCCCTTCCCCCCCGCCCACAACTTGTTGTGCCCCCCCCCCCCACGCAGGAGCTGAGCCGCGCGTTGGGCCGGCTGTTTGTGCGCTACAGCGCCGCGTGTGGCCTCGACGCGGCCGCCGTGACAGCGCTCGTCGCCGGCGCCGCGCAGTGCGGCGCGTGGGCGTGCCTAGAGGACGTGGACGCGCTGCCGCGCGTCACGATGGCGGCGCTCGGCGAGGCGCTGGCGGTCGTGCGCGCCGCGCTGCGCGCGGGCGCCGAGCGGTGCGTGCTGGCCCTAACCCTAGTGTGTTCGCGGAGCGACTGCACGGTAGCCGGATGTGCATGTGTGGGCATGTGGCACCTGCTAGCGGCGAGCGGGTACAGTGGTCCTGCCGATGCCACGGCGAGCGGTGTGCGCTGACCCCAATCCTACCCCTAACTATGACCCCCCCCTAGCGGCGCATGTGTGTGCCCTGCCGACACTTCAACTCGTTGCGGCGCCTGTGCGTGCGCACGGCGGCTTGGCGCAAGTGTACCGTAGTGCCCGGTCACATGACTACAGGCAGGGTCAGTTATTGTGTACGCTTAGGGCCTGACCCTCCCTCCGCTCATGGCCCTAGGTTCTGAGGAGTGAAGGAAACCCAAACAGAGCGGCAACTCTGGCTTCCGCAATGTGTGCAGGTTCAGAAGCCATCGCGTGTGCGCAGCACGCGTTGTGCGAATGCGGCGCAAGCGTCAGGGTTAGGGTCAGGGTCGATTGGGGTCAGGGCGAGGGGTGCCGTGCTGCGCTGCTCAGCGTTCACGCACTTCGCGCAGGTTTGAGTGCCAGCGAGGGTTTGGGTTAGGGTTAGGGTCAGGATTTGAGCAAGGGTTGGGGTTTGAGTCAGGTTTAGGGCCAGCGGTGCTGTGCTGCTCACCGCTCACAAATGCATCCTCTGATGGGAAACTACTCTGTCTTCCGCACGCGCGCAGGTTTGAGAGCCAGGGGCAGGAGGTGGCGCTGCGGCGCGGTTGCTTTGTGGTGGCGACGCTGCGCATGGACGCGCCGCCGCTGCACGGCGACGCGTTCCTCACGCAGGCCGCGGAGCCGTGCCACCTGCCGGAGCGCCTCAGGGTACGTATGTACTGTGACGGCGGCAGTGCTCAGCGCGCTGTGATGGCTTTAAAACTGGTGTGCCTGACGCGCATTGTACAGGAGATGGTTTTCTGTTTTTTCGTCGAGAGGTGGACCTGGCTGTTGGGCCTGAGAATGGCGTCAGCAGCTTCGTTACGTTGTTCGCCATTCTGCCTTGTGCAGCCGTGCTCAGCACGCTGCGATGAACTGGCACGCTTGACTCGCATCGTACGGATGATAAGGGAAACAGACCCTGAGGAGTGTGAAGGTTTTGCGAAGAGTCTGGGAGAGGCAGCGGCATGTGCATCACACTCCTTGCCTAGCACCGACCAGCAAGACTGGGCACACAGCTGTATCAAAGCATCAGCTGGTAGGCTAGCAGCTATGCTTTCCTTTTCCCCGGCAAAAGGCAAAAGCTGCTTGTTGGACCTGAGAATGGTACCAGCAGCTGTGCTGCGTCATTTGTGTCGTTGTGCCGCGTGCAGCAGTGCTCAACGCGCAGCGCCGTGCCAGCCACCGCGTCCCGCACCGCCGTTAGCACCGCTCCGCAGCACTGTAAACCTCCGCAGCAATGCTCAGCAGACAGCGCCATTTACATGTGTAGCTCAACGCCAGCATGGACTTTGGCGCACGACTCACAAAACATAGTCTCCCGAGCGCGTGTCATGCATACTTTCCCCCATACCCGCCACAACGCTGCCAAGACATGCAACAAAAACTGCCCGCAAAACTCACTGTGATCACCGCATCCGTTGCGCGCGTGGATAGGCGTGCCTGCGGCCCGTTGCCGTGCCGCCGCCCGCCGCCGCCGCCGTCGCCGAGGTGCTGCTGCTGCGCGAGGGCTTCCGCATGGCGGCGCCGCTCGCCGCCAAGCTCGAGGCCTTCCACGCGCACCTGCCGTGTGCGCTGTCGCCGGCGGCGCCGCGCGCGCGCGCCACGTGCGCGCTGGCGGACGTGTGCGCCGCTGCCGCCGCTGCGGGCGCCGCGCTGCGGCGCGGCCGCGCGGCTGCGGCGGCGGCGGGGGGCAGCAGCGGCAGCGGCAGCAGCAGCAGCGGCAGTGATGGCGACGCCGCGTCCGTTGAGTTTGCTGCGGCGGCGGCGGGGCTGATGGAGTGGTATGGCGGGGGGCTCGAGGAGGCAGACAGGGCGGAGTTGCGAGCGCTGCTGCTGGACGTGTTTCCGGGTGCGGCGGCGGCGGCGGCGGCGGACGGCGGCGACGGCGCCAGGAGCGAGGACGCGGCGCTGGCGCACGCGGTGCAGGTGAGACCAGATGAGCAGGCAGTGGCATCGCGTGCGTATCAGGCCTTGATGTTGAGCAGCCGGACAGAGTTTGCGCAGGTACCTGCGGTTTCCGACGGTCACATGGACATGGTCGCCAATATCAGACGGCCGTCACCGCGCCGATGCCTGTTGCACCAGGAATGGTGCGGAGCACAAAGCTCAAGTTGGGGTAAGGATGAGGGGTAGGGTTGCTCGCGTCCGCTGCGCTGCGACGTGCTGCCAAAACCCTAGCCCAAACCTGACCCTGACCCTGACCCTAACCCTAACTCAAAAGCTGCTGGTTCCCTCTAGGCCCCTCTCCAGCGCTGACAGCTCACACTCCCTGCCCCTCGTCGCGCCCCCCCCCCCGTAACCGCCATCCCCAGGGCGCCGCAGCGGAGCTGAAGCTGCACGTGACCCCCGCCTACGTGGCCACCGTGGCACGCCTCAGCCGCACCCTCGCCTCCGCCGCCACAGCCGCTCCCATCGCCCTCTTTGGCGACGCCGGCTGCGGAAAGACCACCGCGCTGCAGCTGGCGGCGCGCGCGGCGGCGGCGCAGCCCGGCAGCAATTGCAGCGGTGGCAGCAGTGCCAGCAGCGGCAGCGGGCCGAACATTGTGATGCTCTTTCCGCAGTCGCTTACGCTCAGCGAGCTCATGGGCGAGCGCGATGTCGCGACAGGCGACTGGCGCGAGGGCGTGCTGCCGGCGCTGCTGCGGCGCGCGGGCGCTGGGGCGCACGACTCAGGTGCAGTTTTCAGTCGCACTTATAGTATTCAGCTGCAGGGCTTGTGCTGCCGGGTAGCATGAGCTTCCAGCGCTTGATGAAGCCAATGCACTAAAAGGGGCGCGTCATTGTGTGGCGTAGACACCAGCAGGATTGTTGAAAGCAGGGCTGGACTCTGTGCATGGCTGACTGCATTACTTCATTGTGCGCCGGGAGCACTGTGACGGGCGGCGGTTGAATGTTCGATTTGACCTTGCCATGTGCGTATGAGTTGTGAACAACTTTCAGAGTGAAAGGCATGGCTTAGGTTCAGGGTCACATGCACATCATGTGCGCCAGGTGTGCATCTTTGCCTCCCCTCTCGTGCTGTCTGCAAATCCCTGCCGTCGCGCATCACTACGAGGCCCAGTCAGTCATGGTCAACAGCATTCTCCACTTCAACGCCGCCTCTCTTTTTGCGCTCGCCCCCCCCCCCCAATGCCGCCGCGCCCGCAGCGCCGCCCCTGGAGTGCCCTCTTGAGCTGCCCTCACGATCCTGCCGCTGCATGTCATAACAAAGGAGGTTGCGAGTATGGTCAGGGTCGTACTTGTGTTGACAGCATCCTACGCTTTGCTCCGACTGTTTTCGGCGCTCACTTCCCCTCCTGCCGCCGCCGCAGCAGTGCCCCCGGATCGCGACACGTGGCTCGTCATAGACACCGACATGTCCTACGGACCGTGCCGCTGCGTGGACCTGCTGCTGCCGGCGTTGGAAACCTCCGCCGCCGGCGCCGCCGCCGCTGCTGCCGCCGCCGCGCGCCGCGAGCTGCCGCTGGGCAGCCTCGAGCGGCTGCGCCTGCCGGCGGCGCTGCGCGTCGTGTTTGAGGCGGGGGACATCGGGGGCGCGTCGCCGGCGTTTGTGAGCCGCTGCGGGCTCGTGCGCATGACGCAGGACCAGGTGCGCGGTGCACTGTGTGCAGCGGATCTTTGGCACCTACAACGTAGTGGGCAGGGGGGTGAGCAAGTACGTGTTGGCAGCTGCACCGCTGGCGTCTGTGAGCCGCTGTGCGCTCGTGCGCACGACGCAGGATCAGATGCGCCTGAGGTGGTGTGCAGAGGGGTGTCCTAGCAGAGCGTGCGGGGCAAGCAGGCGCCTGCGTGAAGGTGAGCCCGCTGTGCCCTCGTGCACACGACGCAGGACCAGGTGCGCGGAGCACCTTGGCTCGCATCCCCCATTCACACCAGATACACCCACATCCCGGCCGGCGTGTGCTTTCATGTCGCATCACCCGTCCCACCCCTCCTCCCCCTCCCCTTTGCCCTCCCCCCCCTCCTTTCAGGTCACCCCCGCAGCGCTCGTGCGGACATGGTCCGTGACGGCGCTCCCGTTGCTGCTGCCGCCTTCCGTCGCGTGGGAGCTGACGGAGCTCCTGGAGCGTCACCTTGACGCCGGCATCGCGCACGTTCGCGAGCGCTGCTGCAGCAGCAGCACCGCCGCCGCCGCTGCCGCTGTCCCCACCGCTGCCGGCGACGCCTCCGTCTCCCCCGCGCACCTCACGCGCAGCGTCCTGGCGCTGCTGGGCGCGGTGCTGCGCGTGGCGGCGCTGCATGGCGCCGCCGACGCCGCGACCCCCGCCGCCACCGCCGCCGCCGCCGCCCCGCCCGCCGC
This sequence comes from Tribonema minus, assembly GCA_017506865.1. Taxonomy (NCBI): domain Eukaryota; class Xanthophyceae; order Tribonematales; family Tribonemataceae; genus Tribonema; species Tribonema minus. Next base: position 10,543 of record JAFCMP010000149.1, read on the forward strand.
CGCCGCCGCCGCCGCCGCGGCGCCCAACCCCAGTGCGCTCGCGCGGCTTGCCTTCGCGTGGTGCTACGCGTGGGGCCTCGGCGGCGGGCTGCGCGAGGCGGCGCGCGCGGCGTTCGAGGAGTGGGCGCGCGACCGCCTGCGCCCGCTCGTCGGCACGGCGTCGCCATTCCTGCGCGACCTCTTTGGCTGCGCGCTCGACGCCGGCGGCAGCGGCGAGTTCACGCCGTGGGGCGCCGTCGCGGGCGCCGGCGCGGCGCGGCCGCTGCTGCCGCTCGGCGGCGGCGGCGGCGGCGCCGTCGCGCTGTTCGTGCCGACGGTCGAGTCGACGCGCAAGGCGCACATGCTGCGGCTGCTGGCGCGCGGCGGCGGCGGGCGCGCGCTGCTGCTCGCGGGCGAGGCCGCGTGCGGCAAGACGTCCATCGCCATGTGAGCCGCGAGACGCGAGCGCGCGTGAGCGCACTTGGCACGAGCCCTCCCATGCCCAGCAGTGCATGGCAAGCAGTGCCGCACGATCCCCGGTTGTCATGTCGTCGTTCATTAATTCCGCTTGCCAATGGGGCGCGAAAAGCCCACTCATCCTGGAATGCACTTGACGCAGCAGCACTCCTTCTCCGCAGAGAGACTCAAATGCAAACAGGCTTCCCCTTCTTCACACCACCACCGACACCCAGCAACCAAACATGTTGTACATCAAAACGGTTCCTGACAGCCCCCTGCCCCCCCCCGCACGTGCCGTTGCCGCCGCGGCAGGAGTGCACTGACAGGCGCCGCGGAGGAGGGCTGGGCGACGCCGTGCGCTGTTGCGCTAGCGGGCGCGTCGAGCGCCGCCGACGCGCGCCGCGCCCTCGCCGGCGGCCTCGTCCACAAGGGGCGCAGCCTGCTCGGCGCGGCGCAGGGGCGGCGTGCGCTTGTCTTCGTCGACGACGTCGCGCTGCCGCGCGGCGGTGGCGGCGGCGGCGGCGGCGGCGCGGCGGACGCGGCGGCATCCGCGCCGCGTGAGCTGCTGCGCGAGGTGAGCATGCAGGGTGGGCAGCGGCGGCGGCGGCGCTGCCGCAGCGGCGCTCGACGGGCGTCCGCGGCGCTGTTGTCGTACTGTCTCTGACTGCAGCGTGCGTTGAAAACGAATGCGTGCAGTGCACCGGGACGCCACGTGCTGCGCGCAGTACGTTTTGCGGTCCGTGCGCAAGCGGAGATGACATGGCGCGCTGCAGGCGCCGCTGAGCGCTGCCCCGCACGGCGCAATTGAGTGGGGCCGCTACTCGGAGGCATTAAACTCAGCGTCTGCAATAGTCCGGTTGCAGCAGCTGGAAAGAGGCTGCGTGTCGGTGCGAACCTGCTGCGCGAGGTGCACATCAGCTGATCAGCTGAGCACTGACACAGTAGACACATGGCGACGGCAGCGTCAGCCCCATACACTGCCCATAAGCTTCCGAGCGCTGCTGCACCCATGGCAGGCATTTACTCGCACGCACTGCTGACGACCTCTTCCCCCCTTACCCCCCCCCCCCCCCCGCCCATGCAGCTGCTCAGCACCGGCGGCTACCACGACCCGCAGCGCCTCGACTTCAAGCGCATCGACCAGCTTTCGCTCATCGCCGCGGCGACGGCGCCGCCAAGACAGCCCGCCGCCATCCCGCCGCGCCTGCTGCGCCACTGCAACCTGCTGTGGATCGGCCAGCCGTCGCGCGCGTCTGTGCGGCGCGTGTTCGACGGCTTGGTAGTCGCGGACGCGCGCAGCAGCGGCAGCAGCGGCGGCGGCGGCGGCGGCGGCCTCGCGGCGCACCCAGGTGAGGGCAGCGGCGTGTTGAGGACGCAACGGCGGCGCGTCGCGGCTGCCCTGATTGCCGCTGCGCGCTTGCGTTCGTCAGCTGCTGCCCGTTGAACCCCAACCCTAATGCTAATCCTGACCCTAAACCTGAACCCTAACCCACCCTACCCCTACCACCAACCCCCCTTTTCCGCAGAGATGGTCACGGTGCTCTCGCAGCTGACCGTTGACCTGTGCGAGAAGCTCACCGCCGACCTGCCGCCGTCGCCGGAGCGCTGCAGCCACCACTTTGCGCCGCTGCGCGACGCCGCGCGCGTCGCCGTCACCAGCGCCGCCGCCATCGCGCGCGCCGCCGGCGCCGCGCCGCCGCTGCCGCTGTGGGCGCACGAGGCGTGCCGCGAGCTGCGCGACCGCGTCGCGCCCGGCGACCGCGCCGCCGTCGACGCCGCCTTCGCGCTGGTGCTAGCGGCGCACCCCGCCGCCGCCGCGGCGCTCGCGGGGCGCGCGCCTGCGGACCTGCTGTACGGCGACGGCGCCGCTGATGGCGATGCGCTGCTGCCGCCGCTGGTGCCGCTGCACGAGCCGCAGGCGCGCGAGCGCGCGTGCGCGGCGGCGTTCGCGGCGCGTCCCGACCTCGGCAGCCCCGACTCGGAGGCGTTTGCGCACGCGGCGCACGTCGCGCGGGCGCTGCGGCGCTGCGGCGGCGGAGGCGCGCTGCTGCTCGGCGAGAGCGGCGCCGGGCGGCGCACGGCGGCGCGGCGCGCAGCGCTGCTGTGCGGCTACCGCACGGTGGAGGTGCCCGCGAGCGCGGGCGAGGAGGCGCGCCGCGCGCTGCTGCGCGAGGCCATGCTCGCCGCCGGCGGCGTCGACGGCGCGGAGGGCGCACCGGTGGTGCTGCTGCTGCACAGCGCGCGCGGCGCCGCGATGCTCGCCGACCTGGAGGCCGCGCTCTCGACGGGCGAGGTGCCGGGGCTGTATGCTGAGGAGGACGCAGCGCGCGCTGCAGTGCCCCTCGTGAGGCGCGCCGACTCTTCCGCGGACGACGCCGAGAGCGCCGCGGCAGACGACGCCAGCGGCGGCGGCGGCAGCAGCGGCACCTTCGGCGCCGCCGAGTGGCACCGCCGCCGCGTCGCCGCCAACCTGCGCGTGGCGGCGTGCCTGCGTGGCGGCGACACAGACGCGCGGCGGCGGCTGCGCGTGCTGCCGGCGTTGCGCGCGCGCGCGCTGCCGGTGTGGATCACACCGACCGCGCGCGCCGCTCTTGCGCGTGCGGCGCGCGAGCGCCTGCTGCAGGCCTTCGAGGACACGCCGCTGGCGAAGCTGGACGCGACGCTCGTGCGCAGGGTGTCAGCGCTCGCCGCGGACGTGCACGGCGCGACCCTGGAGGCAGCGGCGGCGGCGGCGGCAGCGGCAGCGCACGCGCCCATCCGCGTGCGCGACTTTGAGGACCTCGTCGACGCGTTTGCGCGCGCGTGCGCGCGCGAGGTCGCGGAGCGCGAGGGCTTTGCGCTGTGCTTCGAGCGCGTCGCGGCGCTGGAGCCCGCGTACCGCGCGGTGGCGCGGCAGGGCGCCGCGGAGCAGCAGCAGCAGCAGCACGCGGACGAGGTACGGCAGCGGGCAGTTTTTCGCAGCGCGGTGTCACACAGCGGTGGTCGCATCTCTGCACTGCCGTATGGCACGCGATCGAGCGTAGAGGGCCATCATCCACATTTTGTTCCTCCGCGTTAACCAGTAGTAGGGTTAGGATTAGAGTTGGATGTATGCCCCGCACGTAGAGCTGCCGCAATCCTGTTCACGGCAGCAGTGCCGGGAGTGCGCTATGTTGACATTTGCTAGGCGGCGCGGCACAGACTTGTGGTGATGCAGTGCTCCAGCGTGCATCGGATCAGAACACAGAGGAAGGTTGCAAGTGCCGCCAGTTGCAGGATTGCATGGGTGATGCTGCCTGCAGAAGTTGTGCAGCTCCTTCTGCTTTGCAAGGATGTGCCATGGCAAGTTGCAACAATGCGAAGGTTTTACACAAATGCGCGTGGCGGAGGAGCGAAGTCGCTGCAAGTATATCGGCCCTGCAGCAGTGCTCAGCTTGAAGTATATTGCGCCCCAACGCAGTACTGAAAGCGAAAGCGTCCCATGGACCTCATCCTAGCCCTAACTTTAACCCTCGGAACAGCGTCGCGTGCTCGCGCTCACCCCAGCTGCAGCAGAATCACAGGGGCCACACCATGAATCCCCACGCGTCTCTTACCAGACGCTGGCCGCATCCTGCGCTCTTCCGCCGCAGTCGCAGCGGCACGACGCGGACGACTCTGCCGCGACGGAGGAAGGCGTAGCCGATGACGCCGACAGCCCCGCCGCGCAGGCCAACCTCGTCCTGTCCGCGCTGCGCGCGAGCGTCGAGCGCAGCGCTGGCGGCGCCGCCGCCGCAGACGCCGTCACCGCCGCCGCCGCCGCGCCGTCGGTCCCCTCGGCGACGCGCATGGCGCAGCTGCTGCTGGCCTGCGCCGCCGCCGTCTACGCGGGGCCGCTGCCGCCGGCGGCGCGGCGCGCGGCGCGCGCGCGCTGGGCGGCGCTCGCCGCCGCCGCCGCGCCCGACGGCATGGCGGGCGCCACCGGCGACGCGCTGCTGCGCGCGCACGGCGCCGCGCGCGGCCTGCGCGTGCCGCCGGAGGACGTCGACGACTGGGCCGCCACGGGCCTGCCGGTGCGCGCGGACGCGGAGCTCGCGGAGGCCGCGGCGGTCGCGTTGCACGCGCCGCGCGCTCTGCTGCTGCGCGACGCCGACGGCCTCGCGCGCGCGTGGCTGCGCGCGCTGCCGGCGCACGACGCCGTCGCCCCCGGCGCTGCCGACGTGTCCGCGTGCAGCGCCGACGCTGCCGCGGCGGTTGTGGCGGCGGCGCACAGCGGCCGTCGCCGCGTCCTCGTCGACGGCGTGACGCGAGAGACGGGCGCGGCGCTCGCGGCGCTGCTGGCGCCGCGCTCCGGCGATGACGCCGGCGACGCAGGCAGCGGCATGCTGTTCCTGCTGCCGACGGACAGCGCTGCTGCCGACGACATTGCAGGCACCGACTGGGCGGCGCCGCTTGTCGTTGTGGACTTCTCTCTGTCCTTGGCGGCGGCGGCGGCGGTGCTTACAGGCGACGCGCTGGATGCAACGCAGCCGGAGGCGGCGGAGCGCGAGCGCGCAGCGCACGCGGCGTGCGCCGCCGCCGCGCGCGCGCTGCACGATGCCGACCAGGAGGTGCTCGGCGCGCTGGGGCAGGCGAGCGCGCAGGACGATGAGCGCCTCATCACGGCGCTGCGCGGCGTGGTGGCGGCGCTCGCGGCGCGCGCCGATGCGGATGCGGAGCGCGATGACGCTGTGGCGGAGGCGCGCGCAGCAGCGGCGCGTTACGCGCCCGCGGCGACGCGCTGCGCGGCGCTGGTGATGGCGCGCAAGCAGCTGGCGCCGGGCGCGCAGCTGCCGCCGCCGCCGCCGCTGCCGCTCGTGCAGACGGCTTGGGCAGATGCGCTCGAGCGCAGCGCCGACGGCGGCACCACTGCTGCTGCCAGCGCCGCCCTAGTGGCAGATCTGGTGCAGGCCGTGTGGCGCGCGGTGAGCAGCAGCGTGCCATCCGCCCACAGAGAGGCACTAGCGCTGAGCGCTGCTGTGCTGTTTGCGCAGCACAGCGGCGACGTCATTGAGGCGGAGCGCCAGCTGCTGCTGGGCGATGGCGAGGCCGCTGCCGCAGCTGCCGCCGGTGCCGACACCACCGCCGCCTCAGCTGAGCAACGCCCTGCGTGGCTGACAAAGGCGCAGTGGCGCGCCGCGGCGGCGCTGGAGGCGGCGCTCCCCGCGGCGTTCTCCGGCCTGCACCACGGCCTCGAGCTCAACGGCGGCGACTGGCGCGCCTGGCGCGACGCGGACGGCGCGCTGAGCGCTGCGCACAGGCACGCCAGCGTGGACTCCCTGCTTCCGGGCGCGTGGGGCGACAGGGGCCTCACGCACGCGCACTGCCTGCTGCTGGCGCGCGCGCTGTCCGCGGGCGGGCGGCTCGAGGCCGCCGCCGCCGCGGCGCTCGTCGCGGCCGCGCTGCCGGGCGTCGCCGTGCACGACGCCGGCGGCACGGACGCGGCGCTGGCAGCGGCCTTCGCAGCCGCCTCCGCGCACGTCCCGATCGCGTGCTACGCGGCCGGCGGCGAGGACCCCGTGGCGGCGGTGCAACGGTACGCCGCGGCGCTCGGGCGCGGCGGCGGCGGCGGCGGCGCGCTGGCGGTCGTGGAGCGCTCCGCGGCGCCCGCGCAGGCGCTGCTGCGCGTGCAGGAGGCGCTCGCGGCGGGTGCGTGGGCGCTGCTCGTTGGCGCGCACCTCGCGCCGCCGTGGCTGCCCGACGTTCTCTGCGCGCTGCGCGAGCACAGCGTGGGGGCGTGGCCGACGCCGGAGCGCGCGCGCGCGTTCGCCGCGGACGCGCGCCCGCCGCACCCCAACTTCCGCCTGTTCCTGGCCCTCGACGCGTGCGATGACATGTCTGGGTACGATGATGAGGTTGGTGCCTCGCGCATCACCGGAGACGGCGGCGATCCCACTCTGCGAGCGCTGCTGCGCTGCTGCGTCAGCGTCGTGCTGCCGCGCGCGCTCACGCTGAAGGCGCAGCTGGTCCGCGCCGCCACCGCCGCTGCAGCTGCAGACGCGGCTCCGCCTGCGCGCATAGCGCACCAGCTGGCCGCGTGTCATGCCGCTGCAGCACACGCGCTTGGCGTGGCTGGCGGCGGCGGCGGCGGCCGCGATGCGCGCTCTGTGATACAGTGGAACGATGACGATCTCTCGGGACTCCTGCGCCTCGCTGCCATCGCGCTGCCGGCTCCGTCCGCTGCTGCGGATGCGCCGCCGCCGCCGTCGGCGCCCTTGTGCGCGGCGCTGGTGAACGCGGCGTACCGCACCACCGGCTGCGGCGCGCTGCAGCTCGGCCCGCTCGCCGCGGCAGTGCACGCCGCGCTCTGCGGCAGGAGCGGCGGCGCGCTGCAGGCGCTGCCGACGGACGGCGACGGCGCAGCAGCGTGGGCGGCGCACGTGCGCGCGCTCGCCGAAACTGCCGACGCCGGCACCGCGCTCCTGCCGCAGCGCCTCATCACGGAGCGCTGCGACAGGGCACTGCGCGCTACGGCGATGGCAGCACCGAGCCACGCCGATTGCAGTGCGAGCAAGGCTCTGCTGGCAGCGGCGGGGGCGGTGCTGGAGGCGCTGCCGCTTGCGATACCTCTAAAGGAGGCGATGGCAGCAGGGTTCCAGCGCGCGGCCGGAGGGGCTCTGGCGCGGCCGTCCGACGCCTACCTCTACCATGAAATGCTCCACGTCAACGCGGCGCTGGCGGCGGCGCGCGCGGACGTCACCGCGCTCGTGCTGCACCTCTCCGGCCACGCGTCGCCGTCAAACTTGGCGGATGCACCGCGGCGGCGGCTGCGGGCGCTGTGCCGCGCCATCCAGAACAGCAGTGCTCAGCAGTGGGCGCAGCGCATGGCGGCGCGCGCGGCAGCCCTGGCGGCAGCGGCGCCGCACGGAGCGCCGCCGGTGTGCCGCAGCAACGGCGGCGACGCGGACCGCGGCGGCGGCGCGTGCGGCGTGCGCCTGGGCGCGCTGTCACGCCCGCGGGCGCTGCTGTCGGCGCTGCTGCGCGCGCACGCGCGCGAGGGCGGCGTGCCGCTGGACCGCCTCGAGCTGGCGTGCACGGCGCTGAGCGGCGACGCGGCGGCAGTAGCAGCAGCGCTCGGCGATGCGCCTGCCGCGACTTGGGACGACCTCGTGCTGGACGGCGGCGCCGTTGTGGGCGCCGCGTGCGACGCGTCTTCGGGCGCACTGGTCGAGCTGCCGCAGGGCGGCGTCTGGCGAGCGCTGCCGCCGCTGCGCGTGCACGCCGTCCTGCGCGGCACGCCGCACGCGGCGGCAGCGTTGCACGACGACGGCGCAGCGGCGGCGCTGAGCCTCAGGGTCCCAGTGCTGGCATGCGAGGATGCGACTGATGCGGGGGTAGCTCGTGCTGCCGGCGCGGCGTTGTCTGACGCTGCCACGGTAGCGGTTGCGGAGGTCAGCATTTCTGTGGCTGCGGGTGCAGCGGCGGAGCAGCTGGCTGGCGGCGGTTGCGCGCTGCTGCTGTAGAGCAAGCAGTGCTACGGTGTCGACGATCCACCCCTGTCGCTATTGGAGTCACTGCTGTACATACAGGCTTGATGAATCGTGTGAATGAAGCACTGTTGCTATTCCGGTGGGCGTGTGCACTGCAATTTCTGGATCTGTGTGTCAATGATCAAAGTCTTTGTGACACAATGTATTACTATCACTACCGTAAAGGTCAGCAGTATAATCTCAGGGGAGCGGTCGATTCGATCTCATTAAGACCTTTCGGGTTGATCTGGGATGGCGCGCAGGTTATTGAATTCATGAACCCCCCGCCGCGAGCCGAGGAGGAGGCGGGTCCAACATGGGAAACCCTACTTCGAAGTTAAACTAGGGCCAAGTCCTTTCAGTCAACATCAAGTTGCATTCGATCCACTGTTATCCTTAGCTGATCATGGACGGAGAAGGCGATGGCGTGCTGGTGGAAGTGCCTGACTCTCCTCAGTCTGCAGCATGGAGGTCTGGCGATCCTCACAAATCAGGCAAGTTGTGCATTGATCCGGTTTATTCGTCAGCGGGTGTAGTCATGCGTGGTGGCAGGTCCCTCTCTGTGAACGATGGTCACTACTGGAGGAGTTCCAGCTGGTCTCTGCTACAAATTACCTACGGCTACTTTCACGGCCATGCGTCTCTCATCAACTCTGCTAAGGCACACCAATATCACGTCGGTTTCAATCATGTCAACAATCGCCACCTTACTGTGGTACGTGTATGCCCCCGCCGCCTCGGTGTTCGTCGCGAAGACTTGCCTTCTACTGTGCAGTCAGATACTGACGCCAGCGCGCTGAAGGACCCGGCAACCTCCGAGAGCGGCGCGTCCTCCGGGGTTCAAAGTTCCAGGCAGCAGTCGGACGCACTTGCGCCGGCAGCAGACGCTGCAGTGGACGCACAGCACTCGCTGCCGCCGCCAGCGCCATCGCGCCAGCCGCCGTCCCCCCCGTTGGCCGCGCAGTCCCCCCCAGCCAGTGAGCCGCAGCGCTCCACGCCAGCGCCGCCGCACGGCCAGGCGGAGCGCGCCGCCGGCTCCGCGAATGCCTCCCAGAAGCGCTCGCGCCCCGCCGCCGCCGCCGCCGCCGCGCCGCGCGCTGCCGCCGCGGAGCCCTCCCCGAAGCGGTCCCGCGCAGCGGCGCGCGGCGGCAGCAGCGGCGCGGGGCGCGGCGGCGGCGCGCTCTCGGTGCGCGGCGCGGTGGCCGTCGCCGCCGCCGCCGCGCTGCTGGCGCTCGTGGCGCTGTACTACGGGCGCCAGGCGGCGCAGTGGCGGCGCCAGGCCGTGCGCTGGCAGTCCGCCGCGGAGGACTGGCAGAGCGAGGCGCTGGAGTGGAAGGCCAAGTACGGCGCGTGCTGGCTGTAGACCTCCTAGGGGGCCGGGGGGGGCGTGGGGGGAGAGGGGGGGGGCTGCGCATTCGGGTGCGTGCCCCCCGCAAAGCGTGCGAGAGGGGCTGGCGAAATCAATTCTTGGCGCTATGGAAGAAGCGGGGTGGAGATTGGGGGAGGGGGATGGTGTAAATGCTGGTAGTGTTGCTATAGACGGGTGGTATGGAGGGGGTGAGGGCGGCGGCGCGAGGCATCGTCCTGGGCAGAAGGGGGGAATCGGGGACGCAGGGAACCTGCCGGTGTGCTGCATGCGCATAGCTCTATGTCTTGTACACGACCAGGTCTCAGGTAGACAGTAGAGGGGGCGGGGTGCGAGCTTCGTAAGACAGGATCCTGGCAGAGCATGCTCTAGGCCCGGGGGCCGTACTCCCCCCATGGCCTCTGTTGCAGATGCTGGCGCCTGCAGCTCGACCTCCGCACATCGGGGCGCGCTATTTTCTCTCAGCGCTGGCGTGGGGCCTGGGCCACTGCAGCCGCCCGTATGCCTACGCGCAATCGCCGTGGCGGCGGCAACGGCCCGGGGCACAAAATGTCGGGAATGTACACAAGGGCGGTAAGGTTCGCACGCGCTCGCTCACTGTCAATACCACGCGCTTCTCAGCGCCGTTTGGCTTGGGGTTTATTGCGCCCCTGCTGCTGAAGCTCTTGTGGTCCTGCTGCTGCTGTGATGACACATGGTCATGGCTTGTGCACGCGCAGGCTGTGCCGCCACTGTTGTCTGCGCCACCTGTGCATCCGGTCTGTCAACGCTTCTTCTCAATTGTGATGACGCGAAAACACCCGCCGACTCCGTCAGATCCCTCCCCTGCGCATACCACGCGTTTGCCATGCAGTGGGCGCGCAGCCATGTGCCTTGGGCGCAAGTATACGCGCGCTGGCAGTCAATGGCCACTATACTATGTTCGCACGATGAAGCGCGAGTCGCGACGTGCGCAGACACAGCACAACATGTTTCGTGGGCTATCTGCTGCCTGCGCACGGCACTCATCCGAAGCGCGTTTGTGGTGCTTAGACTGCAGGATTTTTAAAGCGCGTGCGCTGAGGAGTGGAGCTTCAACACACCTGCTACTCTTCAAACAGTCTTCTGTACGCCCAAGTATCAAGTACTGCAATACACGATTTACACAAGTCTGCGCATGCATCCCTCTTCTCTCCAGGGGGGGGGGGGGGCAGCGGGGGGCGTGTGGGGAACAGTAGGCCAGTCTACTGTAGGGCTGGTAAGGTATCGGCATGCACCGAAAACCGCGCATGGCCCTGCATCTGGCCTATGTACTAAGTAGCTTTTGAAGATAGGGAAGGCGGATAACGTGTCAACGTCCACGCTTTTGCCAAGGTGTTGTAGGAGAGGTGTGATTCTCCCAGAACTTCCAATAAAGGCGAGTCACACTTGAAATCATGATTCATGAAGCAAAAGCGCAAAAGACCTACCTTTGAGGCACTATCACTGGCTTCAGGCCTGTGTGCTGCTATGAGGCACAATCACTGGCTTCAGGCTTGTGTGCTGCTATGGATCGGCATGATGGCAGTCATTGCACACCCTCTGACCGCCTGTGCTGCACCTTTGCGGGTTTGCGTCGTGGGCGGAGGGCCTGCAGGCGCCTTAGCTGCCATCATGTTGGCTAAGCAGTCAGCCTGTGAAGTCGATGTGTACGAATGCCGGAGCTCGAATGAAAACGTGCAACCCGCGAGCAGAGCGCGAAGGTGAGCCGCGCCATGAGTGAGAACAAGCAGCACCTGCTGTCCATCTCCGTGCCTCAAATTCTCCTGCAAACAAAGTGCTGCAAGCCTACATACATATGTGGAGTGGAGGTGATGCTGGATGGATGAGGATATCAGTGCAACTGTGCAGCTTCACGTTTCATGTATGTATTGCCTGGGCTGCACAATAGGCTTCAAACTTGGCAGAGGACAACTTGAAGATGTACAGCAGCAGCCCCAGCTGCTCGTGTATATACTCACATGAAGATGGCATCACAGCGTGGCTTGCAGATGCCGCCAGTGTGCGCTGCAGCCACTCGAATACGCCACAAAATTGCATACGTGTGTTGCACCACACTCGTCAGATGATTGATCTTATCGTCTTAATGTCCCAGCTTGCGACCGATGTCTCTGACGACAAAAGTGCGTTGCACATTCTCACCCTGGTGTCATAAGTATGGCAACATGCTGACAACATAAGGCTGCCCGCCATGCAATACATGCTGGATATTCCTGTTGCTTCCTGTCTGCAAAATGCCAAATCAATAAATATTTATGAACCTGACTATAACCCTGAAAATGGCCCCAGGTTATGCCAACACGTGAATGCTGATACCCGTGCCAACTTGTGTCAGGACAGGAGTGAATCAGACTCACGTGGCCGACTCAGGCAGACCGTAAAGCGCGCATTCAAGACCTCCGTTGCACTGAAAACCTGCATGCAGCCTAATGCAGCGTCAGGAGGCTACACTTTCAGCTTCTGATCACGGTGCATGCATTTGACACACACAGTCGACCAACGGCTCTTGGGGTCATCATGCTAATTTTCTGGCAATCTAGAGAGCCTACACAATACGAGCACTCAATGCTCATGTTGTCAGCGCTGCATGGTTTGCTCAAACCCCCCCCCCCACCACCCCACCCCCCGATGCAGCTACCATAATGTCCTCTATCCGAGGGGGCTGGCCGCGCTGAGCAGTGCTGGCATCGACCTCTATGCGCCCGAATTCAACGACGTCGCCACTGTCATTGCAGGGACGGTGCAGCATGATGCGGAGCCGGCAACGCGGCAGGGCCTGGGCCAGGTGCGACTGAGCATCAGCGCGTGCTACTTGGTGTGCATGTGTGTATGTATGTATGGCAGCAGCCTATGGGTATGGGTGTCAAGGTGCGACTGAGCATCAGCGGGTGCTCCTTGGTGTGCATGAATACATGCATGTATGACAGCAGCCAATGGGTATGGGCAGCAGGGCCTGGGCCAGGTGCGACTGAGCATCAGCGAGTGCTACTTGGTGTGCTGTGTGTATTCACATACTTCAACTATGACAGCAGCGTATATGAGTATAGCATAATGTACTTTTATTTGTTGTAATGATGTACTACTGCCGGCAAGGGATATATCTCATGTCAACATGTCGATACGGGAACATGTGGTGGTAATACTCATCAACTACTTTGTGATACCTCAAAAGTGTATACCTCAAAGTACTTCGAAGTATTATAGGCATGGACTATGAATGTACGGGCAGCCTGCTGTCTGTGACGGGCATACCTCAAGCATACTGCATGGGTGTGTGCATGTGCGGTGTTTCGAGCTATGTGCTGTAGTGCACAAGACACAAGTAGCAGGCAGATACGCATCGTCGCTTAGCGGTATTAGCGACTTGGGCTCCCCGCATGAAACCGCTGCTGTTGGCGCGGCAGGCGCGTTGCGCTCACTCTGACCAGGCCACAGTACACACATGGCTCACCACAGTACACACATGGCTCGCCAAGACTGCTGTAGAGGCACAACTGATGGCGCTGCCTCCGCACTGCCATGGGTGCCAATGACATTTCGGCAGCAGTGACGGTCACACAACCTGATCATATGCATCGATCATTGCAGCTTGATCTGCGCAGGGATTCACCTCTGCGACAAGGTTGACTCGTTGATCTTGACATCCACAAACACCCAAGAATGTGCATTGAAAACCACGTTTCAATACCCTCTGGTAATCCTGGGTTCCTTTGCGATCGGCAGAGGCAATGCGGCTGCACCACACCAATACAGCTCTAAACTCTAGTTTGATGCATCGCGATGGCAAAGGCGGAGGCGATGTGGCTACACCATTGTAAACCGACACAGCACCAAGATCTTCTTTGATGCATCGCGATGTGTGCTGTAGCCTGAGCTCACTCCTCCCGTGTCACGCTGCAGAGGTCCATCTCCATCGACAGGGGCGACCTCGCCCAGCTGCTGCTGGACAGAGCCGCCGCGCTGCCGAACGTCCGCGTGCACTACCTGCACTTGCTGGGCGGCGTCGACGTCGCCAACAGCGTGGTGACGTTCAGCATCGTGGGTGCAGAAGGTACCCACGTTTCACAGGTGAGCCAGCCAACTTAGGGCCGAAACGTACAAGATGGGTTGCCCCTGCAGCACCAGTCTGCTGTGACATTGCCAGATTTTAGGTGAAGTGGCGTGTGCCATAGCCATCACGTCAAATTTGCTGCGCGTTCACCAGGTCAACACGCACGATGCGCACTCTTCAGGCGGCGGTTGCCACGTGCGTGTAGGTATGCGTAGGGCATTCCAGAGGGTGTGACCGTGGCCCCGCCCCGGCCACTCGTCAGACGATGACATGCAACGCATTCCAAAGTGACCTGGCGGCGCGACCTAGTTGTGGCTGGCTGCCTACTTCAAGTTCCTACTTCAAGTTCAACCGGGGCCCTAAGTGTGTGAAGTTTTTGCGAAGAGTCTGGGGAGTCAGCAGCGTGTGCAGCACTCCTTGCCCGGCGGCGGCCAGGCAGCTAGGCACGCAGCTGTAGCATGCGTACCATGTCACAAATAGAATGCTGATGCTAACACAAAGAAGCATCTCAGGCAGCGCTTCATCGCCTGCTGGCTGAGGTCGTCTCATTCAAAACCCGATACCGCAACCACGCATCGGCAACTTGCTTCAGTAGACCTTGAAGTTTACCGTTACCGTTACTGTTGGTGAGTGTACTGACAAGACAAGCCTCTACACAAAGTTGGTGAATTCTCCAGCAGTCGGTGTGCACATAATTGCTGGAAGGGCAAAGCTGTAACGGTGTGCACATAATTGCTGGAAGGGCAAAGCTGTAACTTTAATCCGTACCTGGAGACGCCACAACAACCTTACGTCCCCAAATTTTCGCTGCCCACGCAGCACAATGAAGTGCAACATTCCAGTGCCAGCTGACCTGCAATCTGATGGTCACTCCAGGTGCTGGCATTTGGGCAGTGCATAGGAGGATCCTTCCCTGCGCTGCTTGTGCAGTGCCCACTTCACAAGAAGAGGTGCCTTAGTCACAGAAACGTTAGGAAAACGTATGGGGGGGGGTCAAGTCCCCTTATGTCGGTCGGGTGACTCTCCTGTCATAACGTATGTAGACACATACAAACTTCAGAATGAGTCCTCTTGACGCCAAAGGGCGTGGCGAGACGCCCCAGGCACTACGTATTGCTTCCAGCTTCTGCGATGCACTCGTTGTTCATTCATGGTGTGCTCCTTCAGTGGCACTTATCAAAGCTCTCATCAATGTTGTCTCCGCTCCGTGCCATTGCGGTATGTAGGAGTACGACCTGCTGGTTGGCGCCGACGGCGTCAGAAGCGGCGTGCGCTCCGCGATGCAAGACCAGGTCCCGGGCTTTACCGCCAAGGTTGTCGAGGTGAGCAAGCGCATACCAAATCAATATTGCGGTTTGTTGTTAAGGTTGTTGTTGCAGGCATGCGAGACGAGCACTGTCAACAATTACACGTCGTCGAGGTGAGGAAGCGCACGTCGATCGATTATGGGGCTTGTTCCCGTGTTGCAGGCATGCAAAACAGACAACAATAAGATGCGTCAACGCCTCTGTCGGTCCTCTTCGTGAACTCTGGCCTAAGCGTATCTGCAAGAGCTGAGTGAGGGGGCCAGGCACAGGGTATCTGCGTGTGTGGATCCCGAAATCCTCACAGCTCATGCCGTCGAATCGCTGATGGATATTGCAACGCGGAGCCAAGTTCCAGGCGTCACTGCCAAGACAATTGAGGCTGGCATGCAACGACCATCGCTCTGCAGGAAAGATGGCACCCGCGACTGAGCCACACATGAGTCCCGTTGCCCCTGACAGTCACTGCACACTCATTCCTTTGCAGGTCCTGTTCCATGAGAGATAATGCATGCATGCTTCTACAAAGTTAACGGTCTCTGCATCGCCTCTGCGGCTCGCCACCTGCCGCGTATGCAGCGCGCACCTCAGGCCAGCTCACAGCAGCGCTTTCTGATCGCCGTTTCGTGCTTCTTGTCTTCTTGTGCCGCGCGCCCCCGCCCCGAGCGCAGGAGGATCAGCAGTACAAGACTGTGGAGCTGGGAGACGTGCGCGCGCTACGCGGCTACGATCCCAGCCTGAATTGGGAGGACAGGTGCGTTTGTTACAAGCTTTGGGGGGATAGCAGGCAGGGCAAAAACAACTGAGCAACTGTCTCACTCTTTATAACACTGATGTATTGTCGCTTGCTGGCTGCGGGGGAAAGGGGAAAGAACGGCAAGGAGCTAGGGGCGACACCACCTGGTGCGTTAACGTTTTGCCCGGTCTGGCTGCGGGCGGTGAGCATGATTGGGGGCAGCAGGGGAAGGGCGCAAAACTTCCCATAAAGTACAATGTTTATGTGGAGCGACCTGAGGGGACGCGCGCATAACTGTCTGTGAAGTGCAATGTGATGCCAAGCGATGTGGCGCGCCAGCTCTCCTTTGGTTCAAATGGGAATCACATGCGTCGAAGCAGATGAGGTCAGCTGCAACAAGCTTCGACCTTGATCCTAACAGTTGCGCCGGTGCGGCAGGTGCGGGTCTTGAGAGATCCTGCCAAAAGTCCATGACAGCGAGACCACGTACTTCAACGGACATGTGCCGGGTCAGCAGCGAAGTGCTTCATTCCGTTTTGAGCAGTCGTTTGCAACTCTGCGCAAACGCACACTCTGGACGACCATTCTTGTAGCACGTCCAAGGCCGCTCTGTCCGTTCAAAACCTGTTATTAGTAGTTAGCACATCTCCAGTCCGAGGTTTTACTATTCTGGCGCGCCGCTCGCCGCCGGCGCGCGCATCGCAGGGCGCACTTCTGGACCAACGCGCGCCGCGGCGTCGCGCTCCTGTGCCCGCCGCGCCGCGGCACCGCCGTCAGCGCTGCGCTCGTGCTGCCGCGGCGCGGCGCGCACTCCTTCGAGGCCATGGGCACGACCGCCGAGTCCGTCAGCGCGTTTCTCATGAGGGCGCTGCCGACGCTGCAGCGAGATGTGGGGGATGCACAATTCGGCGATGTCGTACGGCAACTGTTGTCGGGCCAGGCGCCGCGGTCCAATCGCACCGTCTACTGCAGTGCGCTCGCGTGCGGGCGCATGGCGCTGGTGAGCTCCGACCGCTGAGCGCTGCTGCCTGCGCCTGTCGACACGTGCGGGTCACCGCGGCCACGCAGGCAGGTTTCGCCGGTGTACAGGCACCGCGCAGCCGCCAAGCGCTGGTACAGTCAGTGGCCGCAGCCATCATCAGCCGCTGCTGCTGTGGGCATGGAGTAGTAGATGTCGGCGCATGCTGAGCTCCGCGCTTGTGCTGCGCAAATCAACCATTGAGGCGATGTTCACGTGCCGCTGCATGCAGCTTCTGCCGCGTGCGGGCAGGGGTCAACTCTGCACGTGTACGCGATGTATGCCAAACATTCGAGGGTACATAATACTTGCGTCATCTTGGCACAGACGACAATGGAGGGTAGAGCACGCATCACGGCCACTGTCGCGGGTCGTTGGCCATGCTGACTTTGTCTTTCGCATGCGCATGCCATTGCAGGTCGGGGATGCGGCCCACGCCATGTCCGCCGCGCTCGGGCAGTGTGTTCACCTGTCATGTGCACACGGTGTACGGCACGTTCAGACGCACATGCCCGCGTAGTCTTAAGACACACACCACTGGACAGTAGAGCACGGACACCATGGGCGCTGTCGCTGGCCGTTCAAGTTGGCCATGCTCAACCTCTGTTTGCATGCGCACGCAGGTTGGGGATGCGGCCCACGCCATGTCCGCCGCTCTCAGGCAGGGGGTCAACTCTGCATGTTCACACGATGTGTGGCAACGTTCAGGGGTAATACTGCGCCATCTTGACACAGATGACAATGGAAGGTAGAGCGCGCACCTTGGGCACTGTCGCTGTGCCATGCTTAATCTCTGTTTTCCCGTGCGCACGCAGGTCGGAGATGCAGCTCACGCCATGTCCGCCGCGCTAGGGCAGGGGGTCAACTCGGCGCTGGAGACGGTCGCCGTACTGGCGCGCGAGCTCCGCTGCGCCGACGACGCAGCTCTGGTCAAGGTGTGTTCTCCCGGAGCTTCTCCGCATGGCTTGGGTGCACGCGATTCTCCAGTGAGGCCGCCAGGAGCGTGCACTATGTGGTCTACATACTTCGGACACATGCTTACAGTGATCGTGACCTTCAGAGGTATCAGTGCATGCGCAGCCGAGACTTGGTGCGCAGATGCGGCAGCACTCGTCAAGGTCTGTCGTCCCGCAGTTCAGCGCACGTGTAACTGCACCTGTGACCTGTCGGCATGTGCAGGGCGTCTGCGGTAGTGTACAGAGGTCTGTGAAGCCTCTCCTTGCAGGTGCTGAATGCACTGGTTGCATGTTCTGGCAGAGTTCTGGCCCACTGGGTGATCTGGCGCAAAAAGCATTATAATCAGGCCGCTCGATTTGCGCGCGATATGCAGGTACATACACATGCACATACTAGTAGCACACGGGAAGAACATAAATACTGCAGTGCTGGTGTGGAACGCAAAAACATCAGCCCGCCGGTGCGCCAGCAGCAGTGCACAGGCACATTCCACAGCGACTGCTGCGGCGGCAGCGCTCATCTACCAACGCACGCATGTCAAGCCTAGGATTGCTCTAATAGCGCGCTGACCGCACATGCGCAGGCGGAGGACGTGCCGGCTGCGCTGCGCACATTCAGCGCGCGGCGGCTGCGCGACGCGCACGCCGTGTGCCGCCTCAGCGAGAGGCGCATGGGGCGCACGCCGCTGGGGCGACGCCTCTTCGCGCTGCAGGTGCGTGGGGCTGCGTCGAACTTCACTGTTGAACTTCGAGGTGACGATATGGTATTTGTTGTGTCATCTTCATCTTAGTTACTTACTGGCAGAGATGAGGGACTTCTTCTGTTCGGGCATTGCTCACAGACTTGGGCGTCGCGGCTGTAGTTGCACGCTTCTCCCACCTCCAGAAGCGTTTGGGGGCCTCTTGGTTTCAATTGAGGTTGGAGAACTTCAAGTTCTGCAGCAGCACAACACTTCTGTTGCAGGACTGACACAGGCAGACAGGCAGGAGGAGACGATCTGAGGCCGACCCAAGATACCACTATGGAGTCCACAAGTCAGAACACTGTGCCTCATCTATACTCCCCAATCATCTCAAGATTGTGGTTGCACTGAGGCGGTTGCACTGAGCGGCTTACCCTCCGGCTTACGTACCTAATGCGATCGGTCACGTGAGCAGAGCAGTGGGCAAGGGCAGCGGCTGAAGCGCTGTCTTGTGCAGCGTTGCACACTGCAGCATGCAATACAACTAAATCGACCAACAGCGCTGTTTGCCTGATGGTTGTGCCACGCCATCGTGGCTTCAAGTGCAGGACTTCATGACGAACCGTTCAACGTACACGCAACATACAGTCCATTGGATTTGACCGACAGCCATGTTCACATGATGCTCGTGCTGCGCCATCATGGGACCTCTCCTGACCAAGCTGTGGGCATTCAGTGCACATCGCAGCATGCAGTACAGTCCGAATCACACTGACAGGATTTGACATGACGCTTCCGCCACATCACGTTTACCGCCTTTGATAACTGCAGCTGGCGTGCACACAGCAGCTGGGCAAGCTCGGCCTTGCCGCACCCCCCGTCCTCTTTCAACTCGGCAAAATGGACATGCCATATTCCGCCATCGCAGCGCGCCAGCGGCGGCAGGTGCTCGCCGCATACGCGCTGCTCACAGCGGCAGCGCTGCCGGCGGCGATGGGGGTAATGCTGCGAAGCTTGCGCGTTCCGCTGCTTGTGTACTCACTGATGGCCGCCATCGCAGCGGCGTTGCGCGCCATCACGGCGAGTAGGACCGCCAAGTCTACCTCATCATAACAGCAGCTCGTTGAGTGGTGTGCTGGCTGGGGCAGGGCGCGATCGACATCAGCCGTGAGTGTATGGCACTCACTTTGGTTTTGGGGCAGTGGAGGCTTTCAATGGCTGCCGACCATACAGTAGCGAGTTGATGTACGGCACTGACACAGCTGCGCATCTGCGACGACCTCTTAGACAACCTAGTTGCCTGCGGCAGCTCCCCTGACAACGCCGGGGGCTACAGGAGATGGCAGCACCGCAGGCCACAAGAGTTGTGTTGAGCGATGCACTCCAGGCTACAACGATTACCACTGTTCCATATACGATTGCGTGTAGACTTTGCGAGACGGCATAGGCTACTTAGTGTACGAATGTAGATTATGGCAATTGTGTGGTCGTAATGTTGTGAATGAGAGGTTTTATGGGGTGAAACACGCCATGACAGCACAAGCTGCAAGGGAGCATCAAGTCGCTGCTGCCACAGGGGCGCCACATGCGCTGGACATCAACAACGAACGCTTTCGCTCGTATCCATGCTATACTTCAGCTGATGTTGTATGAGCAGGTGTGCAGACAACATCTGTGGGAAGATTCTTTGCTGCTGCACCAATACCTACCTACCCTCTCATGAATATAAAAATCAACACTTGCCCTGGTGCGGGGGCCTTTTGAGCATTGATGCTTGCGCTTGGAGCACCAATTGTGAAGATGTGCATTCACTTGTAGTGCCTGCCGCCGTTGTGCGGCAAGCTGCAATTGAGATGACCCCACCATCACAACCACCAGATCCGCCAAGGCAGGCTGGAACAGCTGATCTTTGACACATGCATTCTATTTCGTTCACTTCTTGTGTCAGAAGTGATGCACCAGAGTGCGGCGGTGCTACGACTTGAGCATGTGCAGCAAGAGATTTGTGCCTATACCTCTCTCGAGGCATGCCACTTCTGCAACGCCACCATCATTGATAATCTGAGCTCTCATCTCATCTCATTGTCAGCAGATTTCATCATGTTGTTGCATGCACACTTCCATGTCCTGCATGCAGACAGCAGCTGCATACTCTGCGCAGCATGAGAGACCACACGCGACATCATCATGACAAGGCTCTCAGCCGCCTTGCTCGCGCCACGATTACAGGCTTGCACGCAGCACTACGTCGGGTATGGGATTGTGCACGATGCAGTGCCTGAACGCATGTTTGTGAGGTGTCGAGTGACCACTGCAATTTGCCTACTTACATCTCACAACGGCAGCGGGCAGCAACAGGAGACGCAAGAGGTGGAGCAGCAACTGACTACTCACAACCATCGACATTCACCCAACGACAACAACATCATGTCAGCCCAGGCGCGCCAACCACCCAGAGTGCGCTCTGCAACAGAAAGCTGGCACTGCCGCTGCATGTGACGCGCACATTGTGGCGTAGCACCTGCAGAAGAAGCCTGCGTCGGGCTTGCAGCCGCACACCGCCAAACTGAGAATTTTAGGTGCTTTTTGCTGGCGAGCCTGCATGAGGCACACCACCAAGGGCTGTTGCACGTGCGCTTCTAAGGGGCGGCCCAATCAACGGACGCGCTGATAAGGGGCGAGGGGGCGGCCCACAATGCTCAGCGTGAGGGAAGCCTACGGGCCCAGTGGGGGCACGCGGAAGGACGCTCACTGCGCGGGGGGCACTGCAGCGCCGCTAGCCGCAGCAGCAGCGTCGCTACCGGACAGCTTTGTGGAGGGAGCCACTGAAGCAGCCCGAGAGGGCAGCAGAGGCGTTTTCAGCGAGATGCTTGGTGCTGTGGACCCTTGGCGCAGTGCTCAGCAGCAGGGGGGCTTGTCTTGTCGGCGCTCGTCACGTGATGATGTCGGACTCCTCCGTGAGCCGTCTCTGGCGCGCCTGCATGACCTTCCTGCGTAGTAAAGCCGCGCCCTGCAATCCCGATGGGTGCGGAAGAATGAGGCGGTCAGGATCGGCGACAGGTCGCACCATGCACAAAAAAATGAGCAGCTCAAGCCATCCTGAAGTGACATAATGTGCAACTTGTCAAGGTCGCAAGGTATGCTCAGGTACACATGCACTTGTATCAACAGGAGGGCAAGCAAAGAATCCGGTTGTTAAGCAAATTCAATGCAGCGGAATATGCGCCGTCATTCAAGCTGCACTGCGCTCCACAGCTCGGACTTCCGGCAGCGCTCTGCGCCACCGCAACTTTGGCGACTGCTGACAGCACTGCACGAGCAAGGCCCTGCATTTCTCATCATGTGGAAGGAGCGCGACAGACCCGCAGCTGGTGATGCTGAGGCGTGACCAAAAGCTGTCGCTTTCCTGGTGTTAGGGAAGTGCACAACAGCACGT
This sequence comes from Tribonema minus, assembly GCA_017506865.1. Lineage (NCBI taxonomy): Eukaryota > Xanthophyceae > Tribonematales > Tribonemataceae > Tribonema > Tribonema minus. The sequence continues at coordinate 32,015 of JAFCMP010000149.1, forward strand.
TCTTGCACTATGTGCATACTACTCCAAAGCAAGAGACAGGTCTATGTGCTGCTCCGCTGCACCTCTTGACAACAATTATTCTCCTGAGGCAACTGCAACTGCCCTCCGTAGCATCGTAACACTCGGAACGTGCTTGTATTTGTGCTCGTCGTTAGGGTGGTAGCTCATACCTACTTGCTGTCCTCAGCACTGACCCTCCGAGCACTGACCTATGATGCTGTCGTAATGCAAGAGCCACACAGCAGGCACAGTTTCAAACGCAACGCAGTGGCTCAGGGCCTTGCGCTGATGCGACGCCAGCACTGCTTGACACAAACCCCTACACACAGCCTTCCGATGAGTGGCAAATGAGCTGAGCGGCGCTGGATCCTACAACAACGCTGCCAACACGGCGCCACCTGCCAGGAGCGACTGCCGCCGTCGCGCCAGCGTGATTATGCATTCGCTCTACTGCGACAGCCCCCCCCCTCATGCTATCCCCTCGTCGCGTCTCCGAGTCGGGCAGGACCCACCCTGCAGTTCAAGCCAAGCAGTTACAGGGACATGCGCACACACCTGCGGCGAGTCTATGGCTGCGTCGTCCGCCAGGAACGGATGCCGCGCGCCGAGCGGCGGCACCGTCAGGCTGACGGCCGGTGCGCGCGCAGTGCCGTTGTGCGCGTGGCCTGCGGGCAAGGGGACAGACGGTGCGAGGGTGCGGCTTTGAGCAGAGCGTGCTGCTACTGCTGCTAGTGGCAGTGGGTGCGGTCGAGAAGCAGAAGGTCAGGAGGCAACCGACGCCTCCGATTGAGCAGGCGCGAGTGCAGCACATCAAGTGGGTGAGGCGACACCTGTGGCTGACCAGAGGTGCTGCTATGATGCCAGCGAGCCGCTGCAGCCGACGCTCTCTGAGCAGCACAGCCGCAACAACGCTCAGCAGCCAGGTGTGCGTGCCCAAGGTAGCGCGCCACAGAGCCTCCGTCGCGCTGCACCAGCCTCGTCGTCACAGATCCAAGACGGCGCTCCCGCGGCGGCAGTCACATGCACAGTGCCGCAAGGAGGGTTCACGCCAAGTGCTTTCTCGTGTTCTTGAGCCAGATCCACACATGCTACAAGCGCTGCGGCTGCTGCTGATTGCTTTTTAAAGTCATGTCCACTGCCTGCAGCATGCGTGTGCATGTGCTTATCCAGTCGCCGAGCGCTCTTACCGTGCTGCTGGGCGACCACCGGCGACGGCGACGGATGCGTGCCCTCCCCCGCGCTGCTGTTGAAGTTGGCGTCGGACGCCCCGTCGTCCGCCATGCCGACGCTGCCGTCGCTGGAGTAGCCGTCCTCGGTGCCGTCGTCGCCGTACGCCTCCCAGCGCCACGAGACGCTGCTGCTGTCGCGCCGCCGGCGCTGCTGCTCACACGCGGGGCGCGGGGGGGCGCGGCGTGGCGCAGAGCGTTGAAGTTGAAGCGTTGGGGAAGTGATGACTTCCGACTTTGTTGCCACAAGAGGCTGACTCGAACGATTGCAAGCCTACATACCCAGCAACAGCAGCACCCAGCGAGGCAGCGGAAACTGCATTGGCGCATCGCATGCCTTTCGTCTGCTGCTGCTGTGGGGGGCTGTCACGACAGCTCTGGACCCAGCGCGCGTGAGGATGTGGCAGCGCTCAACAGGGGAAAATGATCAGCGCTCAGCATGAGAGGACGGCATCCGCGATCAGCACGAGAGAGACCACGGCGGTCAGCGTGGTGTGAGGAAACGGCAGCACTGCGCTCTCAGCATGTTATGCGCCCCAGCCAAGCGCTGCCCGCTGCTAGAGTAGCCCGTCTCAGAAGTCGAAGACACTAGGGTGCATCACAAGGCGCTGCGGCTGTGGCGGCATTGGTGCGGCGTGGCAGCGCCTGTGGATGTGATCAACCACTGGGCACTTGCAGACTCCGTGCTCAATGCCATGTACCGAACAATTCATTCCGCCGCCGGCGTGCACATCTCAGAAGGTGTGCACCGTCATGTACTCCCAAATAGTTGAAGATGCTGCTAATTATTTGAAATAATCGGCAGCATCTTCAACTTATTTGAAATAATCGGCAGCATCTTCAACTACTTGAATTCATTTCTCACTGCACTCTCTCGAACCAGCAATGTCAACTGACGAAGGTCGCACACACCTGCACAGGCGTAGACCCGGCAGTGCTGCTCGCTGCCTCCGACTCCGAATCTGAGCGGCTGCCGTCGCTGGCGCCGCTGTTGCCGCCGCTGTGCCGGCGCCGTCGGCTGCCGCTGCTGGCGCAGCTGCTGCTGCTGCTGCGCGACGCTGCGCGGCGACGCCGCCGCGCAGCGTCAGCGGCGTCGCCGAGGGATATCCGTTGAGCACTGGATGGCAGGCCGTCGGGCCTGCAGCGGAGAGTGCAGTGCACAGTGTGCATGAGGTCTCTGTTGAGCATCGCTCCCGGGGTAACTGCTCCAGCGCATGGCGCTGGACCCGGTGGCGAGCGTGAAATTGTGCTGGTCGGGCATGCGCAGCAGATCAGGGGGGGCGGATGCAAGGTGACGGCGCTGACCGCAGTCTGTTTTGAGCGCAGGCGCACAATCTGCGCAGTGTGTACTGCCGCTGCGCATGGCATTGCGTACGGTAGGCCGGAAACCCCCTTTCTCACTGGTAATGCAAGATACCATGCATGTTTCTAATGAGTTGTGAGCAGGAAGCTGTAGGGGGCGGCCAGGTGGACGAGGCCGTTGCAAAGAGGGAAGCGCCACATGGCGGGGAAGCGCCTCATAGCAGTGCCATCTAGTGTGTGAAGCACTTACATGGTGCACTTACATACTTCCAAACTACATGATGACGAGATAACCAGTTTTTCAGTGCTGTACTCTTCATCTGGTGAGCACGAACCGTCAACATCAGCATGATCAGGATTCGCACGTTGATTCGCAAGTCGGGAATCTTAGAATGGAGGGGTGCTTACGTGAGGCGCCGGTGCACAAAGACCGTGGCCGGGCCCCAGCTCATCTCGAAACGTTTGCGGTCCAGCACCTGCGGTGCAGCAAGCAGCACATTGCAGTCCTGGGTCAGTGTGGCGCGCCGCAGAGTTCACAAGGCGGCAGCAGATGCGGGTGGTGCCCCAACAGCATCGGCTTTGGGCGACACAGAGCGGAAACGACCGGCTCCGAGACAGCATCGGCCTGGAGTCGAGTCAGGCATGCGATGAGCGGGTGACTGCGGCGCTGCAGAGGACGTGCTCATCCGCATCGGCAGTGTGGCGCCCGCAGTGGAGTCTACTTCAACTTCTACATGGCCAGTTCTCCACGCAACGCACGGGTTATGTTTGTACCTGGGCACTTTGCGCCCCACAAAAATGCCCTGCTCACGATCCGCTGGCGCGATTCCCTCAGTCCGGCCATGCGACAGCTGAGAGCCGCATCTGAGTTTGGGACAGGTAGCGGCAGCGCCGAGCCGCTTTTATCAGGCACGCTGCAGAGAACGCTCGACAGACCGTTTGCGCGGCATGCGCGACAGGACGTGTGCGCAGCGGTCCGCGGCGACAGGCGCGGGGCATGCACACCGCTCAGGCCCGAAACTTCCTACTTGAAGTACAAGTATTGAACAACCTCAACAGGCTGCTGACACCGGAGGATCACGTCATGCTGCTGAGATGCTGCAGTTCTCAGTGAACAAGTTCCACACTAGACGTGCTACAGCGCCGCCCGACCGTGAGGCGCAGCTAACTCCAGACACACAGATCCATCAAGGCTTAGGGTTAGGGTTACCCGACTGCTGCCGCATCTCGCTCGCGCAGGCTCGCAGCGGCCGCAGTCAGGATCACCTACACCCCTCTTTATTTGCTGTATCTCGTCGACATACACTTATAAGCGTCGCTGATTGCATGCGGCAACCTCGTTCGTGGTCGCGTCGTGGTGCGCAGCAGCACGCGCCGAGCGCTCACCTCAAACGTGGTGCTCTCAAGGTACAGGTCAACAACGCGCGGCACCGCGGCTGCGTCAGAGCCCCACTGCAGCAGCTGCTAGACACCACACATAACGCTTACTGTACCTCGAACGCGACGCTCTCCCTGTCCGCTGTACATACCCTGTCGACATATATAAGCATTGCTGATTGCACGTGGCGAGCTCGTTCGAGGCCCCGTTGCGACGGCAGCACGCACTGAGCGCTCACTGTACCTCAAACGCGGCGCTCTCCAGGCCCTTGATGAAGGTGACGACCACAGGCCAAGAGCTGCGTCAGAGTCCCACTGCAGCAGCTGCTAGACACCGCCGAGAGCGCTCAGGGAGGCCGGGTTGCCTATGCAAAGAGTTTGTGTCAACGATGCGGCAGCGCTCACTGTACCTCAAACGCGGCGCTCTCCAGGCCCTTGGGGAAGGTGATGACCACAGGCCGACAACCCGACAACGTTGGCGAACCAGATACAAATGCAGTGATCTGGTGAGCGTATGCATTCATAAATCTCACGAGATCACGCAGAGCCCAAACTTGAGGCACCGCAGCTGCGTCACAGCCCCACTGCAGCAGCTCCTGAATAGCACACAGAACGCTCAGTGTACCTCAAACGCGGCGCTCTCCAGGCCCTTGGTGAAGGTGATGAGCAGCGCGCCCGGCCGCAGGCGCTGCGCGGCGGCCGCGATGGACGCCATGAGCGCGTCGTCGAAGCACGTGCTGTTGGCGAAGACCACGTCGCCGTCGCTCCAGTCAAAGTCTATGAGGCTGCCGTGCAAGGGATTGCGGGGCGGGGTGGGTGCGGGGCATGTCCTGATGAGCGCTGATGCACCAGGCGCGCGTGCTGTGCGAGTGATGGAGTGATGCGATGAGCACAGCGACGAGCAGAGCAGGCGTTTGCGGAAAGTGCGCCAATGCGGCCGCTGCAACTCTCGCGTAGCGATACAACTTCAAGTTGAAGTAAGGGAGGAAAGGGAGGCGGCGAGCAAGGCATCAGGCCGAGAGCATTGGGCGTGACGGCACGGAACGCCACGCATCAAACGCGCATGCAGCAAAAGCGGCGTCGGCGCACGTGTCGCGCAGTCACGCTTGGCAAGCAACGATCGCGCTCGCACGCTCGACAACGCCCTTTGCAGCCCAGGGGCGGGGCGTCACCTAACCCTAGCCCTCCCCTAATTCTTACCTTGCAAACCCTAAACTTAGGTCTAACTATGGTACTGGACTGAGCATTGTGCGCTCGCGAGCGCGACCCGGCAGCACGTCAATACTTGGTAACCGCACTAGCAGCAGGCGCCAAAGTGAAACTTCCAGTGCACAAAACACCCAAAACAGAGCTGACTGCGGGCGCCTCTGATGCTCACATGACGCCCAAGCCGGTGCTGTCTGCCGTGTCACGAGTGGACTACGTAGAAGTTGCGTCGGACGTCAACTTCAAGCGTCATACGCCAACTTCAAGCGCGGACGCACCTGCCGAGGTGCATGGTCAGCCCCTGCGCCTGCGACGAGCACAGGGACCGCCTGACGCACGCCTCGAAGGCCTCCGCCACCTCCGTAGCGGCGCGGTGCAGGCCCTCTAGGATTTCCACTCCTGCGCCGCGAGAAGAGGCGCGGTCGTAGGTCACGATTGAGCGTCATTGTAACAGACGGGCATCGCGTAACCGTTTCTGGGAGGCTGGCGTGCCTTGTTGCTGCCTCACACAAAGTGTGATAGAAACTCGCGTACATGCGCTACGACATGGTACATGCTGTCTCATGTAACATAGAAATATCGCTCAACCACTGCTGGGAGACGGGAGTGCACGTTACCGCTTCAGGCATGCTGTGATGGGAATCCGCGTACAGCACGACGGGAACTGCTGTCTCATAGATTGCGTCCGCCGTCTGCTGAATTGAATGCGCTCTGGACGCATTGCACATGGACTGCTCCAGAGATATGACTGAATGTAAAATACACATATTTCGCCCTGAAAGGTGCATCGGGCGTACACACGGCACTGCGCGCGGGCGTTCATCACCGCTCAACACGCATGCAACGGTCACCTTCATAGCGCTAAGATTCATGCGTCTGACCTAGGGTGCACCCGACCGCGTATGTCCACACTACAGGTGCCGCACACGACTGCTCCGCCCCGTCATCATGCACAGCATGTGCCTCTGCGGCACGACGCGGAGGAGACGAGAGCTTGTCCCTAAAGCACCGCGAACACCAAGCACCGCGAACACCGCAACAGCGTTGAGGACGCTACATCGCCGCTGCGCGCGTTGCGTGTCGTGCGCGCGCCGTACCGGCTGCGCAGCGCGGCGGCGGGCGGCGTACAGGAGCTGTGATGCTCTCAACGCGTTTGACGCCAGGGCGTGCGTTGCGTTACAAGAATGCACTGTGTGACAGCGTGTTCTAAGCCGTAGCGGACATGCTGCTGCCGCTCCGTGCTGCATGTGATACGCCAGCTGTGCTTAGGGTTACTGGACACAAGCAGGGTTAGGGTTAGGGTTAGGGTTAGGGTCACTGGACACAAGCAGCGGGGACCAGTCCCCACTCTGTCGGCCGAGTCCATGCAAAAAACTCGCTAAAAAAACAACCAGTCGCTCCACTCGGAGGGGCGCTCTGACCGGATCTACATACTCGACGTACACGTCCGCAGTACTTTCTCATGCCACACACAACTGGTCTGCCGGAGCGTGTTCAGCATCGCTCAGCAGCCACGCCATGGTTAGACGTATGAATTATCTGCACTTGAAGTGTATATCTGCCTCACGAAAATGAACTGACTGCGCTGCACGTCGGCATGCAGCAGTGCTCAGCCAGGCCATGGCCACCTCCAGAGCGCTCAAGACCCCGCGTCTGACCGTTGTGTACTCTCGACCGCGCGAGTTCACACAACAGGTGCCGCACACAACTGCTGCATCCGCGCGCATGTCGCATCGCTCAGCAGCCACGCCATTGTCACACCTTCACAGCGCTCAAAGTCCTGCGTCAGCCGCGCCACCATGACCGCCTTCCCGGTGCCGCTGCCCAGGTCGTAGAAGACGCCGCCCGCCGGCAGTTGCAGCCTCCGCAGGACCTGCGCTTGACGTCAACGAAAATGCAGATGCTTGTTTGTAGAAGCGACATACTGTACCGAGAAACGGGCGTAGATGCACCAGAGAAGTACGTATGGAAACGAATCAACAGTTCGTAGAGCTCTAGGAGCCAAGGAGTGGTCAGCTGCAAGTGCCTTCCACCAATAACCGTGGTCGCCGCTGTTGCAGTCATTGGCTACGAGTCAAACAGTGCCATCATATCCATAGTAGTCAAAAGCCTTCTGTGTGCCAGCTTTCTAACATTCGAGGCAAGGTGTTCAGTATGTATGATGGATGTGCTGAATGCAACGACCCGGTGTTGAGGCAGCGCGCCAGGGTCGGTCAACAGCGTGCGCGCACTGTACCAGAAACAGCTGCAATGGGCCCCTAGCGCGGGCAGATGCGCTTCCTTGCAGCTCCATTCACGTATGACAGCGCCGCACACAGCAGCTGCTTTTGAGCAGATTGGATGGTACACGTGTGTTTGAGGAGGTTGACCATACAAGCGCGTATTCCAGTGAAGCGTGCCGCTGGCTGGAAAAATGGTGTCACCTTCGCAAAATTTGTGAAGTCGACCTCGCCGTATATGTACGACTTGTCGTCCGCCAGCCCCAGCGCCTTGCGCTCCTCCTTGCTGAGATCCTTGCCGCGCTGAGCGTTGTGACAGCAGCAACATGCGGAGCACTCGTTGTTTGAATGGTACCACAACATGTAGTGATAACACACCTTGAGAGCGCGCTACGCCAATAAATGCAAACAAGCGAGCAAAGGCGCGCACCATAGCTGTAGGTGAGGGTAGGCTTAATCTGCCCTGCAAGCACATGCCTGAACAGGCGCATGCGGCTGCAGCAGACGTGAAATCCTTTGGTGGTTTTTGGGATGGTCCAGCACCAACACTGCGGGTTCCGTAGCGTACTTGACTATTAGTCTATATCACTTGTGCCACTGCCAGCAAAGCTGGCCGCAGCAGCTCTTTGAAGTGGATCGGTCTCACGAAATAACGCAGCAGTATGTCGGCAAGCGTCCGAACAGTTTCGAGGACCCAAGGATCACATGAGTGCTTTGCAATTGATTCAAGCACTACATGGGCGCCCTCAACCAGCGCACTTACCTCTAGTGGACACTCTTTGAAGAGCTCCTTGAACACTCTGTGGCTCTCACGATCCAGCAGCTTGTGCACCTGCCTGACAAAGTCCTGATCGCCACCTTCCTCAAAGGCATTCAGCAATCTGAGGACACGAGGGTCTCTCCTCAGGGTCAAGTCCTTCAGCAGCGCCTTTCCATTGTTGCTGATGACCCTGTCACGTGCCAGCAGCGATGCCAGCAGCAGCAGCTTCCCTGGTGCAGTAAGGTTGGCGCTGCTACCCAGTCGAGGAGAAGCACTGGTTGCAACTGCCATCTCACCGCCGCTACCACAATGTTCAGCGGCTGCAATCTTAGCTAATGAGTCAAGCTTCACTGCTCGCCTTTGTAATCTTGGCTGAGCGCGTGCAAGGCAAAAAGCCAACCGCGGTCGTGGAGGGGCCTCCGCACCCGGCAAAGGGCACAACGGCGGTTGTGAGGCTTTTGTGGCAGCAAATGCGGGCAATAAATCAGACAGCAGTCGCACTACTTGTCTGCCGCCGCTATTTGCAAGTCGCACGAACAACTGCAAGATGATCCAGAGAAACTGTTGAAGTATTCACTTCACCTTCACCTTACCGAAGTTCACCTGGCATGAACATGAACAGACTCAATGGCCAGCATTGAAACTGCTTGGCGTCTTCATGCTCTCCTTGCCGCCATAGAGATCGTGGACGCCGCCGAGCTAGACTATGGCGAAGGCACTTTTCAATTAGCAGATGTCATCGCAGGCATGGTGCCGAGTCTGATGTTGTCGGGCAGCACGGGCCTATTCGCAAGCCCTCCCGTGACTGACAATGTATACAGCTTCCTCATGCCGTTGGACCACTTTATGGCACAATCCAGAGCGGTGGCTCGCGAGGCCATTGTCAACGCTGTGCCCTGCTTTACAATGCAGCGCCTGCCAGGCAACGAAGAATGTCTGCCCTTCTTGTTCAAGGATGAAACAGGCAGCGCTGATGCCTGCAGTAGCAACGGCAGCGGTGTTGACAGGCGAAGCGCGCCTTGGACTCGCCGCTGCCGCGCGTGCACCAGGCGGCGAGCCTCGTGCACCACCGCACCCCCCCCCCCCCCCACTACCGCCCGCTCACCGCCTGGACGTGCAGCGATGCGGCTCACGCGGCAGGGCTCAGCAGGCTGCTGCGCGCGCTGGCGCCGTCATTTGAGGATCTCGTGCTGCGCGTCGACGTGGATGGCTTCGCGCTGCGCTGCGCTGTGGCGCGGTTCTGCGCGCAAACCCGCCTCGACGTCATCGTCCAGCGCTGCCGCCTCGCGTCGCCACGCGCAGCGAGGGCGGCAGCGGCGCAGCGGCGGACGTGACGGCGCACCTCGGCGCCGTCCTGCGCAGCGCCACGCATGGGGCGTGTGGGGTCGCACCGTCTATGATGGGGACGTTCGGACTGCCGAAGGACGTCACCTGGAGCTTCGACGGCATGCCCCGTCCAGCGGCGGTGGAGGGGGGCAGGGCGCTGCTGGCGGCCCTGTCGCGTGCGCCCGCGCACGCCGCCGCCGCCGTGCACACGGTCAGGCTGCGGTTTCAGCGGCTGCCGGCGGCGCTCGACGCCGCGGCGCTACACGCGTTCCACCCAGTCGCGAATTTGCTGGACGCGACGCCGCAGCGCCTGTGGGCTGCGGACGACGCCGGGCGGTGGATCCTGATGGCAGACAGGTGGTACGTAGATGGCGCCCAGGTGGTAGAGTTCGAGGTCCCCGTCAACTGGTACGCAGCGCAGTGGTAGCCCCCCACGCTGACTGCTGCACCCATTTTAGGGGGGGCGGCATGCAGGCGGCGCTGCTGGTTCCCGCACTTGAATCGCCGGCGTCGCTTCAGCCAGACAACCTGTCGGGTCCATGTTTCAAGAGGAGAGCCAGGGGCTTTGGCGCAGGGCATGCCGCCGCACTGCTTGCGCTGTGATACCGCTGTGGGCGACGTGGTCGTGCTGCTGGCGGACTGGCAGCTGCACCTGCTCAGGCTGAAGACAGATGCAACTGAGAGAGGATCGCTGTGCCATTACAGTGCCGTCCACAGAGCGCTCTGAGCGCTGACTCGCAGTCTTGGGCAATGTGCACATTAAGGCAGGCGAAGCCCGCGACTAAGCGAAAGTGCCAGCGCCGCTCTCAGAATGTCATCGGCTGCGCCTGGTGCTGCTTGCAGAAAATTCGCAGTGCTCAACTGTCAGCGGCCCTTTTGGCACTGCAGTAGTCTCATTTACAATGTCTGCAATTGTTGTGTGATGTGTTGACGGTTCATGCATCATCATTGTCATAAGTTGTGGTTTCAGTGTCAGTCGAGCACGAGTCGGTGTGACAAATCTGTTCACACGGCCCAAGCGAGTACCAAAACAGAGCACTAAAGAGCGCAAGACAACGTCACGCAGCAGAGCAAAAACGCAAACAAAAACAGCTGTCGCCATTTACGCACAAAACCCATGTGCGGCCGTCGAACGCGACAGCGGTAACGCGAGAACGAGCACCTCTATACCCGCAGATATGCGCATCGGCGCTGCGCCGTCATATGGACCGCCAGACGGGGCCACTGTCCGCGCGTTGCGACGGGTCCGTGTCTCCAAATATGGCCTTCGTAAGCTCCACAAACTGCTGCGGCGTCAGCTGCTCGGGGCGCAGCGCGGAGAATTTCTCCGGAAGCGTGACCCCCTCTGTGAGCAGCGGCCGCAGGCTCTGGCGGAGCATCTGCGGGCGCGCGCAGAGGCGACGGAGCGCGTGAGTGCGTCAGCCTGCGCAGCAATGGAGCAGTCCTGCTGATCACAGCACGCGAAAGGCAGTGTACGCTTCGCCAGTGCGACAGCGCTGAGATGGTGAGAACGCGGCATGCGCCTGTCGCAGCACTCAGCAACGGTGATCCCAACGCTCCCCCCCCCGGGGCAGCGTCTGCACGTCCTTGAGCACTAATTGAAGGTGAGGGCAGCAGGGTGGGCGCACGAGTGGTCAACAGTCGCACGATGCAGAAAGGCAAACTGCCGACTTCAGAATATGTGAGAGTGATGCCTGACCTGCAGCGGCCTGTTATATCGGCAAGGTCGCTGTGTGCGTGCATGGCTGGGCGTGGCACAACACTTGCAGAGCTGCGCCGCTGTCAGCACAGTGGCAGTGCGCAACACCTGTCACAGTGGCAGGGCTCATCTCAAGGCAAGTGCGCTCGTCACCGTTCTCTCGCCTGACGGGCTCAGTGCGCAGGAGCCTTCTACTGTCAGCAGTGCTGGCACTTGACGTGCACGGACGCTTGTACGTGCACTTCATCTTTTTGTGTATGTTGACCATCGCAGCGCTCAGCAGCAGAACGCCGTCTCGAGCGAGCTTTACGCACTGGTCGCTCAGGTTGGCGAAGTTGAAGTGCCAGAGCAGTGGTCTGTCGCCTCTGTTTGCTGCTGGTGGCAGCGCTCAGACTCATCGAATCCCATCACACCCCAAGTTTCTGTCAACAGCATGTTCTTTAAGAAGAACGGAGGATGCACATCAGCATGCGGCGCACATGCCCACTTGCTGAGTGTGCTGACATTGGCTGCAGACTTTGCTCTGCACGTGACGTGAGCAGCAGCGCTTCCTACACTTGCAGGGCACGTCAGCTGCTTGCAAGCAATACTCAAGAACAAAACTTCCTGGCAACTGACAGAACCAAAGTTTGCCATCGAAAGCAGCAAGAGCTACAAACCGCACACATGCTGCTGGTGCATATGCTACCTTCGGAAGCAGCAAGTGGTAGAGCTGGCAGCATGGGCCATGCTCGTGCTGCCGCTGGCCGCATGCGTGTCAATTGCACAGTGGCACCGCCAGTGCAGCGGTCTGGCACCTCTCCTGTCACATCTCCTGACTTGTGGCAAGCTGCACTCAGACCCCAGCTCGCCCCCCCCCCTTCACCCGAAGAACACGAGCATATTTCATTCCGCCCGTGGCGTCTTTTGCCAAGGACGACTGCATCATCAGATTCACAAAGAGGGCTCTTCTCATGAGGAAAAAAAAGGCTCAGCTGCAGCATCAGAAACGTCAATTTGCTGATGCACCTGCCCGTCACCTTTCTTCGCTGCTGGAAGGCAGTGCTCAGGACTTTCTTGAGGTCGCCCCTGTCCGGAAAACCATGAGCAAAACCTGTTCCGGCCGTGGCGTCTTGAGCCAATAACATCAGCGTCAAATTCACTTAGAGGGCTCTTCTCGAATGGAAAAAAGGGCTCAGTAGCATCAGAAGGTTAAATTTGAATCGACCCCCATCACCTTTCTTCGCTGCTGGAAGGCTGTGCTCAGGACTTTCTTGAGGTCGCCCCTGTCAACGTCTGGTCCCCTGCCCGTGAAGTCCAGGCTGAGGAGCGCGCTGGTGACCTTGGGCTGCGGATAGAAGACCGTCGCTGGGATCTTGAACAGGATGCGAGGCCGCGTGTAGAGCTGTGCAGGGGGGGGCGGGGGAGAGACGCACTGAGCCTTGGCAATGGGAGCAGGCCATGCGTGTATCTGGCATGAGACACGGCATACAAGGCCGCGTGTACTTAGAGCTGTGCATTGGGGGGGGGGGGGGGGGGGGGCATGACATGCAGTGAGCCTTGGCAATGAGAGCAGGCCATGTACAGATTTGACATGAAGCACGACAGGCGCAGTGCGCTGAAGGGGCAGGGGGTGGGAAAGGGGGTGATGGGGCCGGAGGACATTGAGAATGCTATTTGTCAGGCGGACGTGGGCACGGGGATGCAAACAGTCACCGTTGACAAACGCAGACACGGTGGCAGCAACATTGCACGACCCTTTGAAGCACGTGCTGCTGAGAAAGTTTATATACTTCTCAGTATGCCGCAGTGGCGGTTAGCGGCCGTTTGCAACCGTTGATGAAGGAATTCGCGTCTGTGCAGCGCTCTGGTGCTTGCCTGGAACACAACGCTCAGTATGCCGTACTCCTTGCAGTTGGGCGGCGCGACGATGCGCTGCGCCACTTCCAGCTGCAGCAGCACCACCGCGCGCGCGATGCTCCTGCGCGCATGCGGGGGAGGGGGGGGGGGGGGGGCAAGCGTTTAATTCATGCTGGAGTGCAGCCGTGCCCTTCGTTTGATGCATCGCGGTCTTCATGTGATGCATGGGAACAGGTGTGCAGTACCTTCAGGCACACACATGCAGTCCACGACCGATGTAAAAACGACGTTGTCCAGCATGAGGCATTTGCATACACCATGAACGCCTGCAATGAAAACATCTGCAGCAGCAGGAGCAGCAGTCACACGAGGACCACCGCTAAATATTCATGGGCAATTTGGGTACTCAATTTGGGGTAGTCTTGAGGGCAGGTATCAGTTGAAGGGTATCCGCTCACCACGGGATCTGCGGCACCGCACCTTGGCTAGAGAGAGACTTCACAGCTGAGAACTCTGTTGGCACCAGGTGAAAGCAGCGCTAGCATTTAGGGCACTGCTCCGTGCGCCACTTCATCAGTCGTTGGCAGACGAGCCTACCAAGACACGGTAATTCAAAGTACAATGTGTTCCCCATCAAGGCAGATGAGCTACTGTATTTGGCACTCACAGGCACACAAGCCACAGAGCCAAATGAAATTTGGTCAGAGCTTGATGCTGTGTGTCCATTGCTTCTTGATCTAAAGCTTGTCAAAGACTAAAATTCCAGGCCGCCGTGTTGGGCTCAGCACATGGCACAACGACGGGGCTTGTTGCCTGGCGATGCAGCAGCCTCCTGGGTAGGCTTAGCGGTGGCACGCGTGGCAGAGGGCGTGGCCGTTGATTCAGCGTTTTGAGCTGCCGAGAAGCATTTGGCACCAACAACACCTGGGCGCACAGAAGCTCTGCAGTAGTTGCCTTTGTAGTACATCGTGGTGCAATGTCACCTCAGTATTCCTAGTTCTGCAGCACGTGGTTTAAATGGCACCATCAGCAAACTTCTAAGCTACAGGCCAAGCGTGGCAAACATGCTGAAAAAGCTGCAGCAGGCGTTGCTGTGTGTAGGCACGACAACTGCTAGTGCGCTCGACAGACTGACAACCAACACTGTGTGAACCAGTGCACGTTAGCGATCTTTCAAGCAGTAAATTTGGAACAGCAATGCACCACCAGCTCACCGGTAGTGGTCGCACAGCATGAACAGGATCTGGCTGGTGATGTGGTACGGCAGATTGCCGATGATGCTCAACTGGCCGCCCCTGGCCTCCGCAAGCTGCACCAACAGCAAAGCCACAACACATACAGCAGCGGCGACCACGGTCATTAGTGGAAGGCACTTGCGGCTAACCACTCCTTGTCACCCAGAGCTCTACAATCTTTTGATTCGTTTCCACGAAATGTCAAGTGACAGCAAGGTGCACCAGCGCACACATGACGTCAAGTGACAGCGAGCTGCGCCGAGTGCAAAGCAACAACACACACACGATATCAAGTGACAGCAAGTTGCACTAACAGCAGAGCGAGAACACATTCATTCTGTCAAGGCCAGCGTGCGCAGTGCACCAACACTCTAGTCACCTCCACCGCACCGTCGTTACGAATCGTGCCGTAAATACTTTGCATCAGGTGCCTCAGCTGCAGCGCCAGTGTGCCACCTCTGTGTAGGGGCTGCCAGGACACCGAGGTGTGGCTTTAGGGCGGTTCAAATTTACACACTCACTGCACACTTCAACTTCAAGTAGAAGTGTCATGACAGGTACCATTTGTCTGAGCTGCGCTTTGCGGAACAGCTGCGCCACGCTTTCTACTGCTTGCGAGCACATGCGTCACCTCCAACATGACACCTCATGTAGTTGTTACCATCTCAGTGCAGCAGCATCAAGCCCCCCCCCGCCCCCCCCCCCCCTCCTGCGTCACCACCTGTGGCGGCGCGCGCCGCCGCTGTGCAGAGCCAGCGCTCACCCCGCACCTGACTTTGCACAACAACTACGTTCATCCTGTGGCTGCATCCTGGCAGGTATCGATGCTGCTCCATGAAGCCCAAGCGCGCGAATGAGGCGCGGACACACGCGCATGCATGCACAACAGTGCGACACTCGCAGCTGATCATGGACACAGCCCGACCGCCGTTCTGACCGCGGCTCTTACAGCCAACACAATCTTCAGTTCTTGCGGTTCTTAAACGTATATGAGCATAGATTTCTGGAAAAAGCAAGACTGCATATAATCAGTTTTCCGCTCGCTCCCCGTCAAGATCACCTGCGTGTAGTCTATCTGCAAAACGTCCGACTGCAGCACGGTCAGCCCCGGCAGCGTCTCCGCGAGGAACTGCACCGAGCGTTCGTCGATGTCCACCGCCATCATGTCCGGGTACTGCGCGTGCAGCACCTGCGGGCAGTCGCAGCGCCAGCGGTGCGTCACCGAGTCTATTTTCACATACTCATTGCATGACCCTAAGGAAGGGTCACGGCTAGGGTTAGGGTGTTGCAGCGACTAGGGTTGGTCGCCGTCAGCCGTCATCGCCCAGAATCCCGCGTATGTGCTTCGTGACGCGTGCTTGCGTGGCTAGCCGACGCGACGTCATTCACAGCGCTGGCGGTGATGGCATTGCAATGTGCGGGAGCTGCTCTGGCAGGTTGATGTGAAGTATTTGACCGAAACTAGTCAGCACCCACCGCCACCACGTCAGCGCTGCAAGTGCAGCATGAGAAGAAGCAGGTGGTCTAGATGGCGCAAAGCAGCATCAAGGTCTGAATTGCTTCAGGGCCGCGAAGGCCGTTGCAACGTGTCTTCATGTTGAGATGTAACTGCACGGTCTTTGCCTGCTGCTGCTGTGTGATGCCTTAGTACAAGACGTAACGGCGCCTAGGTACAGCGCCTGCGTCGGGGGAAGGACATCCTTCAGGATGCGGCACATGTGGCATGCTACTAGGCAGACACATATGACGACGTTGCGTGATTATTGGTCCACTTCCCAGTGCCACACTTGAGGGTAGATTGGCATGAGCTCTGGTGCCAGCTGTTCTCATGACAGTGCAGTCACAGAACATGCCGCCACCGACTACTGTGAGTGCAGGTGTAAAGAGTTGCATGTCTTGGTTACCAATGCAGCATTAGTGCAGCAGTCACATGGCAGAACTTTGTGCAGGTGAAGCAGTTCCCTGTCGGATGCTTGCTGCTCACATGGCATCGCATAGAAGCCATCATATCCGCGCAGAGTTGCGTGCAGCCCGCCATGTGCTGCACCATATCGTATGATGTCGTATGACTGTGTCATGTTGCCAATATACCCTGGCCATGCTGCCATGACTGATAATGTGCCGCTGTGATGATATACTGCTGTCGCAGCCGAAGTGCACTTCAGCTTCATGCCACAGTGTGTACATAGAGTTGTGTTGGTGAGGTGTAACACTTACCTGTGTCAAAGCGCCAGCGCCAGGCCCCAATTCCACAACGCTCCTCCCTCCTACGCTGCTATCACGAAAGCTGCTGCATATCTTCATCACATAATTCTGATCGCTCAAGAAATTTTGCCCCAGAGACTGTTTCGGCTTGTATTCGCCTGCGGGCAGCGTTGGAGGCCGCATTTTTTTCGGAGCCGCTGGTCGCCCGCTGCCACCTGCTCCTGAGGCATCCATAACCAGCGTATCGCTGCGTCTGCCAGAGCTGCTGGCCACGGTCATTGGCAATCGTCGTCGCTCGCCTGGAATGTGCGGTCGACTCTCTAATGTAGTGGATGCTGGTGCAAATGCCATGCAACATCGCTGCTTCTGAGAAATGGTCAACCAGGCTGCTGTGGCCACGATAAGAGACCGCTTCATGATCGCGGCAATGCGCTGATCTACGCAGACACCTCAAATGTGCTAGAAGTTCGACCATTTTTCCAGAACGCCCTTTTTAGAGCACTTTAGAACATCAACTTCACTTGTCCGGTTGAAGTTGAACCTGTGAAAAAAGAAGGGGCTGAAGGCCTTACCTGTGAAGTCTCTGCAGGGCAGCTGGGCTGGCTTCAGCAGTGGTCTCCTGCTTGAGTTCCAAAAAGAAGTAGGTCCAGATAGTTCTGACATCAGTATTGTTGATGTCATCAGCGCTCAGCCAGACTCTTGAATCAGACACACTCAAAGGTGCCGCTGACTGGACAGACCTAAGACATGATGGAGTCAGATTGGGGAAACAGCACAGTTCTCTGGACTGTTCCACACTGTTATTTATAACATTGTCGCCGCGACGACGCTGAGCTTGTCATGTCAGCAAGAGAGCGCTGTTGCATGGGAGATACATCACTCATACGTGCTAGATGATGAATCTAACAAGTAGACAAGTAGGATATCCGAAAAGGCATCGAAGTGAACAACAGCATGAGGCGTGTCCTCACCACACCGTCAGAACCGTTCAAAAAAAATGGAGAGTCACGGCTGGTCAAATTGCGGCTAATAGCACCGAACGAACCAGGAAGAGATTGGATCAGCGCGTGCCCTCGTGTTGAGCCCGAACGACTCGCTGATGCACCCCTAGGAGACCTTCGTACAGGCGAGGCAGTCATTCCATAGCTCACTCTCGACCGGGGACCCGGCGCTCGCAAACTAACATGACGGCCGCCATGGACACGGTGAAGTCATGGGCCGGTCTGTGGCAGTTCTCGTGGCGCAGCAAGGGTGAGTCAGCCGGGTGGCTGCTGGGCTTTGACCGAGAAATAGCATGTCATGCACGCCTCCGACCACTGCCACTCGTGCACGCGTGTAGCTTGATGTCATCATGGTGTTCGCAGATGGCCCCCGATCGGGAGCAAACCACACAGCCACATACCCCGTCGCTGATGAGCCATTTGCGATCTCAGGTTACCACAAGGTGCCCACGATCATCACCATCTGGTTCTGGATCCTTAAGGTACTCCCTTCCCAGCCTCCCACCTGTGCACCTTGCCGCAAGACCGCAACGACAAGTGTGTCCAGATGTAGATGATGTGATTGACCTGCTACTGATTGCCGCTTTGATGATGCTGCTGCTGTCGTTGCTGCTGCTGCTGCTGCTGCTGCTGCTGCTGCTGCTGCTGCCGCCGCCGCCGCGCTGCTGCTGCTGCCGCCGCTGCCGCCGCCAGGTGCTGTGCACGACGGTGGGGGAGCCCATCGCAGATTACCTCAGGGACGACGCCCTGGGCCTCCCCAACGCCTTCTATGTGACGGCGGCCATCATGCTGGCGGTGCTGGGTGTTTAGTTCTTCTGCGTGCGCTACATTGCGCCCCTCTACTGGCTGGTCGTCATCCTCATAGCGTGAGTCGATGGAGCTAAATGCCCGTCCCTCCCGGCCCCCCATCAATGCAGTGCTTGGCGCATGTTGTCCTCAGCAGAAAGTCAGGAAGGAAAGTGCCACGCTCGCATAAGTGCAGCTTTGAGCGGCAGGTGTGTTTGCCGCCAAAGAAACGCGCACCTGCACATTTCACCGACACCACAAGCGATGCATTTGTGACTGTTCATAACTGTCGCCGCAGCACGACCGGCACCACGTTCACCGACGAGATCACCAAGCCCAAGTACCTGTCCTTCCCCGAAGCGTGGACCATCATCATCTACTTCACGTGCCTAGGACTGGCCTTCATCGCCTGGTACGCCGCGGAGAGGAGCCTCTCAATACACACCATCACGACGCACCGCCGCGAGCTCTTCTACTGGCTGGTCGTCATCATCACGTGAGTGCCGCCGCTGCAGTGCTCCGCGCAACCGACGAGCCGTTTCCAGCTTTTTACAAGGTGTGTTCCAAGCTTCGGTTACGCCAAACTTCAACTGCGGTGCAGCATGCTAACACTGCAGTGCTCAGCACAATGGCGACGTTCTCAGCGTTTACAATTTGTATTCCAAGCTTCGGTTACTGACACCAAACCTCAACTGTTTGGGCCCAGCAGGCGCCGTCTGCTGGGATTGTCATGCATGTGTTATTTAGAGTGCTGAATGAAGCTGGCAAGTGCTGGTCAGTTTGCGTATGTGATGGCACTGCAGGCGCATGCAGTTGCCGAGTCTGTGCGCATCCGTGCGCATTCATGCGTTGGGGTGTTCAACTTGAAGTTTGTGCGATCGCGCACATCGCTGGTACAAACAGACTCTCAAATTGCCTGCAACGGCGGCGCCGACACCCGGATGCGCGCAGCGCCAGAGCACACACCTGCACAGCGCCAGAGCCACAGCTGCTGCTGCCGCCGCCGCCGCCGCCGCCGCCCCCGCCGCCGCTGCCCCGCTGTGTCCGTAGCTTCGCGCTCGGCACCGCGCTCGGCGACGTCATCGGCAGTTGTACGCACAGACAATCAGGTGCTTGCGATTGCGAAGAGTGACGCCAGTATGAACACAGCACGAGTGCATGATCCTCCATGCATCGCTGATGCTCACGCCGCTGCCGCCGCCGCTGCCGCCGCTGCCGCCGCCGCCGCCTCCGAGCGCGCGCATGCCGCAGCTTCGCGCTCGGCACCGCGCTCGGCGACGTCATCGCCGACACGCTCGGCCTCGGCTTCTGGCAGGCGTTCATCATCTACGCGGCGGCGATCGCCGCGATCGCCGTCGCGTACTACGCGCTGCGCCTCAACGCGACGGTCGCGTTCTGGGCGACGTACATCGTGACGCGCCCCCTGGGGGCTTCCCTGGGGGATGCGCTCAGCAAGCCCGCCAGCGAGGACGCCGCGGGGCTGGGCCCCGGCGTTACCGCGATCGTCTTCCTGTGCGCCATCGCCGCGCTGGTGGCGTACATCGGGTGCGTGCGTCGTCACGCATTCGCATAAGTTGAAGTGCACAGGAAGTTGATCACGTTGGGTTGCGTCGCCGCACCTTTTGAGGAAGTTGAAGAATGCAAGATGCTGATGCTACATTGTTGGGTCCTCCTGTGTGCCATCGCCGTGCTGGTGGCGTACATCGGGTGCGTGTGTCGCCAAGCTCTCGCAGAAATTAAAGTACACAAGAAGTAGTGATTACAGAGGGGATGCGACGCTTCACCTTTTGAGGAAGTTGAAGTACGTGAGAAGTTGCTGATGCGCCGTCGGTGATCGCTGTTGACGCGCGAATTGAACACTCTGAGCGGCGTCTTTGTGTGACGACAAGTTGAACTCCCCGGGGCGGCGTTGAACGATCACATGGGCTTCTGTGCACGCACTCAGCGAACGCGGCAGCTGCAGTGCGTGTTTTTTCTCATCGCTAACCCTAGCGGCTTGTACCTGACTGCGCCATCCAGACCGAGGCTTCAACTTGCGTCAGGCGTGTCGTCGGTTATGTGAGACAGTGGTATGGGCCACCGTGCGCCGCTTCCATGCATGCCAGCGCCATGTAGCGCCTGGCAGCCTCAGTAGGTTCAACCACAAATCGCAGCCCCGGGCCGGACTGCAGCAGGCGCACAGCACATGTTGGTGTCCTCAGGTCCTCTGCTTTACAACTTCAACATTGCGTATCCTCTCTTCAACATGTTGCGCTGCTGCAGCGTGGCGTCCACAACGACTATTAGCATGCTGTGCTGCGGGCCTGATCAGTCGTGTATCCTACAGAAGCACCTGGCTTGCCGGACACTGTCGCTCACACTAGACACCAGCCGCCGATCGACTGCAGAGTCAGCGCAGTGCCACGCATCAGACACTATGTACAGGGCATGAAGCTAGCGTTGCGGTGACGTCAACACCACCAGTGCTCAGCAGACCAGCGCGCGCCACACGAGACGCGCACGATGCCTCATCCTAAGTAACCCTGGAGTAGCCCTGACCGCTTCGCCCCTCCTCCCCCCCCCCCTTCCCCCACCCCTGCGCAGCGTCTCCGGCAAGCACATGGTGGACCCGCACGAGGTGCCGGACCTGAAAGACCGCGCAGGCGCCGCAGTGGCGGGCGCCGTAGAGACCGTGGCCAGCGTACTCGAAGCCGGCAAGAATGCGCAGCTCGACTGAGCGTCTTACTTGAAGCCGGCAAAGCCGCACAGCTCGACTGAGAGTCAGCGCTCTGCGTACGCCCTGGAACCGCGCGCGCGTGACCGCCCCTTGCGGGCGCCGCGGTCGTTTGTTTCTTCCCCCGAAGTGCCCCCCTCGCTCTCCCCTTCCGCAACGGTAACGCTCATCCCCTTTTTCCCCGAAGCATCACGTAGCAGTGCTGTGCTTCAGTCCCCGTACACGCGTGGAGCGGTTCGACGCACCGCGTCGCGCCGGCGCGCGAAACCGCCGTTTTCCCTCCTTCAATCCCTCCTGCGTCGTGCAGCTGCACATGGGCTCGGTCGTCGATTTCCCCTCCCATATCTTGCACGGGTGACCCTGTGCCCCCCCCCCCCCCCCCCTTCCCCACGTCGGTTTGAATCACATCAGCAGTAGTGCGCCTTCTTGCTGGCGCCATCACCAATCCTCACATACTTGGCCTGTGACACAGTCATCGTCGCGTCCCCCTCCCGGCCCCAGAAACACGCAGCCGCCATCGGCGGCAGTGCACTCGACACGTGCGGCACGCTCGCGCGCAGCGCTCGCCCCGGGGCCTCATTGCGCGCACCGAGAGCATTTTGTTTTACGCACGCGGCCTCTCGTGCGGAGCGCTGATGAATGTGCTCGTGCGGCGCGCTCGCTTGGGAGGCGCTCATGAAGGACTGCGCGGGTACGCAGTCGGGAGCGTCACCACCGCGGCATGCCAAACCTCAACTTCAAGCACACACTTTGTGGGTGTGCGCACAGTTCGACTGCAAGCACTTTGAATGCATCATATGCCTTTCACTGGTGCTTCGGGCGCTCGTTTGCATGGCTGCACTGCATGCCCTCTTTGCTGTGCGTGTTGCCCATATGCTAGGATCCGAAATGGTGTTCAGGCGTGTTGCAGCTTGGGACGGGTGTTTGTGCACATTTGCAGACTGTGTGCGCGCTTTGATGCCTCTCAATGGCGAGTTTTGCATCTGTGCTCCATCGGTACTTTGAAAGTGTGAGCATCGCGGTACCGAATCGAGCGCAGTGATGGAGGCTTCATGCAGATTGCAGGCGGTCGGGATGAACAGCAAGGAGGCAGTGAACACCGTGCTTTGTGAGCAGTTGGCCCCAAGCTGACAGGGAGTCGGCGAGATGATGCCACAAGAATCGAACAAGTCAACTGCACAGTGCCTGTCATCTGTGTGAAGACAGCTCCTGGAGTCAGCTGCAACAGCACGCTACTCGACATCTTGTGCATTCATACGTAGTCCCCGTGCTGCCAGAGATTGCACTGCGCCAGCGTGCGCGCTAGGCCACGCAGCTGAGCATTGTGGATCAGGTTAGAGCGCTGACTGCAGCGCGCAACGTGAGCTGCTGTTCACAGACAGCCACAGCAAACAGACGAGAGCGTGTGCGTCATGCTGAACCAGAATGCCAGTTGCATTGAATGGAAGAAATCTGGAAAGGAAAATCCTCAAGCCAAGCGCAATGCTACTTCGAACGCAACAGCGCATACCGTCAGACAGCCTTGGCAAGCAGCCGGGACCCTGTGGGCGTCCTGAACTAAAATGCCTGTCGGTTGAGAGAAAGAACTCTGGAAAGGAAACTCCTCAAGCACGCATCCCTCCAAGCGCGATGCTGCTGCGGCAGCGGATGCCGTCGTGTCGGGGATTTCCCAGCGGGAAGACCACGCAAGTGCGCGCGTACACGCACGCGCACTGCCTCAGGCATGCCTGGTACGCATGCGGCGAACGGAGAACGATACTTACATCGAGTATGCACACGTCAATGGCACGACGTGACGCGCCGCACTGCCCCGAGAACAGCGCAGCTGCGCTTCAGACGACGACGCATCATATGATGCCGCCATGCCTCCCGCTGCATCAGCAGAGCGCCCCCCCCCCCCATCCCGTCCTAAGACGCTTGAAGGCGCATGGCTGCTACAGACCGACAGCGGATCGCATTGCGAGCCTGCCTGTAACGGGCGCGCCCGCACCCACGCACCCCCTTCAACGCTTCAGAGCGCCTGCGCAGCGTTAGCGCAGAGCGCTGCTGGCGACGGCGGGCGCCATGCAGGTCCCATGCACCGCGCTCCGCACCACACTGCTATAGCCACACATAGCGAACAACACGCACTTCGCAGCTCTCGGCCGCAGCGCAGCCGCCCCCCCCCCCCACCCACACCCCCCACCCCCCGCAGTGCGCTCACAGCTTGGACGCGATGCTGGCGGCGGCGACGTGCGTCATGAGGCCGCCGCTGCGGCCCCACGCGCCGCGCTACAGCTCGGCATCAGTGACAGCATGCGCAAACGCAGCCTGCGTCCCTCACAGCTTGGACGCGATGCTGGCGGCGGCGGCGCGCGTCATGAGGCCGCCGCCGCGCCCGCGCGCGCGCGAGACGAGCTCCACGTGCGACAGCGCGGGGCGCGCGGACAGCTCGCCGCGCAAGTCCGCTGCCATCGCGGCGGCGACGCTGTCGACGTCGCTGTGCGCCGAGAACAGGAAGGCGAGTTTGGTGACGGCGGCCTCCGTGGTCATGTCGCCGCCGCTGACCTGGGGAGCGCACGCCGGGGGGACGGGCGTGGGGGTGGGGGGGTGGAGGGGGGGGCGCATAGAAGCTCATGTATGCACATAGCAATGGTGGTTTGTCACTGCGCTGGCATGGGAGGGAGGGAAGCGAAGCTGCTGACAGTATCACCATGCGGGGGAATCCCCAGCATCTCCACTCGTGGGGGGTTGAGCCATGACGGCGCGTGAGGGCGGTGAGATGAGACGAACAGACAGCAGCATTGGGTGGCTGAGCGTACGGTGCGAGTGATGCGCCGCGCCCGCCAACGCAGAGCTTCGCACCTGGAGGCGCCAACAGAGCTGCACTGCGCACGCGTGGTGCAGAGGGGTGCAGGGCTCAAGGTGCACGCCCCATTATGATGACATTGCTCTCCTCGCTGTTGGCGCCGCTGATGCGCAGCGCCCACTGCTGCGGGGCGCTCAAAGCTTGAGCACCAGGCCGCAGTGCGCACGCGTACGCAGAGGGCGTCGCTCCCCATCTAATGTCACGTGAGTTGATGCAGCGACAATCGGCAGTTACGAGTGCCTTCACCCTCACTCTACTTGCGTGTGCCTCATCAGCTCTGTGCCACGCCTCTGCAGCCCGCACCGGCAGGTTGAAGTTGCGTGTCTGCAGCCGGCGGACCAGTCCTCATGCCGTGCGGGCGTCAATCCTTGCACAGAACTGCAAAAGAGCCTCTGAATCAGCATATAATAGCACTTGAAAACTTGCGTCTCTACGTAGTTCTCGATCAGTGCTCAGAACAGCCCAGATTATCAATGCATTACTCGCTACAAGGTGTCTGTGCTTTCTTGCCACGTTTTTCTAAGCTCACGCAGGCAGTCGGCACCGCCGCGCGAAGTTTGAACAGTACCAGTAGCTGGTAGGCTGGCATACCTACAGCGCCTCTTTCTTGAACTTCGACACTCAAAAACACACCATGCCCGGGCCTGAGGCAATGCATCGACTTTCACTTGAAGTACACTCCTTCGACTTTTACTTTTCGAGTTGAAGTACACTACTTGGAAGTAGTAGTTGCGTTTTGGAACACCGCAGCACTCACCACGCCCAGTCCCTTGAGGTGCTTGCCCACCGCGTACGTGTCCAGGCTCACGCCGCCCTGCAATGTCGCGAGCGGTTACATCCATGTCAATGTACACGTAAATGATTGCAGTGTACTGCAATGCATGCACTCGAAGTGCTTCCGCTTGTGGGGTTCAAACCCTATCAAACATGCAAGATATGCAGGTCTGTGCCCGTGCAATGCGCAGGTTAACTCACAGCGCATGAGCAGCTGAAAGAATTCGACCTGCTCAATCCATCATATACACACGCAAACATTCATCGTATATGTTACACGTATAATCGATTCCCTCAAAGTATGTACACCTGGGATACTGCGCAAGGCTGGGGCACGCACTAGCAAGAGCCTTGCGGAAGACACAAGATGGACGCTCAGCGCAGCCGTCGTCACATCTGTCATTGCCTGCTTTTGCTGCATGGCCATTGTGCAAACGTGTCATCCAGTGAACTATCTGCATGGCGCAGTCACTCGCGCCGCCTGAGATTCTGCGCGGGGCATGCGCGCTCGCTGACAACAGACTTACGAACACCATACACTCTGCCGTTGCACGTGCCAACGCCTACTGCGCAAGGCAACACAGTGCTCGCCAAACGCGGTCACTGCAGCTCCAGCTCAATCCATCATACATACATGTAGACTACTGTGTTTAATTGGCGATGCGTGTGTACATAATTTTCCGTGCGTATGTAAAACACAGATATGTGCAGATTGTAAACTCGTTCCATAGAGAAACCACAGTTTCTTGCGTTGCGCGCGTGACTGCTGTATGACGCTCAGCACATGGTCAGTCACACGTTGAGCATGGCTAGGGCTGTGAGGAGAGCTTAAGTAGGGTTAGGGCAGCAGGAGAGTTACCCGCAGGCACTGCGTGCTGGCCACCATGAGTATCATTACGGCCGTGATGAGTGCAAGTGTCAGTAACTAGGATTCGAGTAGGGTTAGGGCAGGCAGGAGAGTCACCTGCGGGCACTGCGTGATGGCCACGATGAGGATGCACCGCTGCCGCGCAAGCCGCACAAACTGCAGGAAGCCCTCGCGCCTGTGAGGAGCGGGCGTGCCATGCACAGTTTTTGCGGAGCGCAGGCACCAGAGTGTAAGTCCGAAGCGGTGATGACGGTATGCTCAGCAACACGACTGCAACAGCGCCGCTGTGCAGATGTTGATAGTTATGGGGGGCGGGAGAATGCTGTGATGCTCATAGAGGCCTCTTGAGACTGATGCCGTTGTCATACACCAGTCCCAAATAGCTTCTCATGGAAGAATTGGGGTGTGCGCATGCAAGCTACTGTGGGTTGAGCATCACTCCCCCCCCCCCCCCCCCCGGCCCCTTCAGGCGCACGCCCCCTTGTGATCGGCGTTATGGGCACTGCTGTCATGCAAAGCACTTCACAGCGGCGTCCACGTGGCATGCATCGTTGTGGCAAAATGAACACTGGGTTTCTATTGCTGCAGCCCCATCAACTTGTGTGCTTGAAGTACACCATGTTGGAGCATATGGTAGTTGCATGCTCATTGCCATTCGCACGCTTGACGGTTACGGCAGTTACACTTGCGGGCAGACAGACTACAATACATTCCCCTGTAGCAGCACACGACCGGCGTCGGTCTTCTGTTTCATTGGTCACCTTGATGTCCACCTCTGCCGGTGTAAAGCGACAGGGTAGTGAGCAGCAGCTCTCTATGTTGCATCACACCTCGTTAGATTTGCTGAGCATCACCTGTTGGGCGAGTTGCCGGTGCCGTACGCCAGCAGCACGATCGCCTTGAGCGTCATGGAGTGGCTAACCAGCGACAGCAGTGCCTCGTCATCGAAGCCCTGCGGCAGCGGCGGCGGCGGTGCGTGCGCACGGCAGAAGGGGACAGAGTACATTCGAGGTTGGGTGCTGCTGAGCACTGTACCTGTTCAAATCGTACAGAGACTGACCAGCGACAGCAGCGCTAAGGGGCGCATCCGTCACTGACAGAGCACAGTTGAGGTTGGGTGCTGCTGAGCGTTGATGCATCTGTTAAACTTCATACAGATTTGCAGAAGCGCCTCATCGTCGACAAGCTGCACGGGCGGCGCGCCTGCTGCCCGCCGCGGGCGGCGCTGTCTGACACCAACACAGCACAGCTCAGCACATGTCGTGGTTGCATTGAAGTGCTTGTTCAAGCGGGTCTTGCATGCAACAGCAGCGCCTCGGTGTTGAGGCCCTACAAGCGCGGCGGCGGCGCACGCGCGGCGGCGGGGGCAGCGGTCGCTACGCGGCAAAGAGCACCATCTGTGTGTCTGCACCCTTTGGCACGGCGGGGGGCTTCCCAGCGCTAACCCTAACACCCAGACTGTAGGAGCACTAGACAGCCCGCACCGCCAGCAATGACACCGTGTTTTCAAACGCAACTTCAACGTCAGTTACACACGTCAGCAGCGGCGTGGGGTCATCTGCCACGAGGGCGGACTGCATAGGTTGAGATGCTCTTGTTCTTGGGAGTCGACGGCACGCGCCCTGCGCAGCCAGCTCCACAACAACCTGGCGAGCACGGCCACATGTACAATCTAGATTTTGACCCTGGCCTTAATGCAGCCGCGAAACCTGACCCCAACTGCGCCCCAAGAACCCTGACCCCGCCCTTGACGCCCAATCTCAACTGTGCTCCAATTGAGTCCACCAAAGACATGTGCGTCGCGCGCATGCGGAAGCAGCGCTGGGTGCTGACCGAGATGAGGGCCTGACCCCTAAATCCAGCCCTAAATCCTTACCGCAAATCCTAGCCTCAAAAACGTCCCAAGGGTGTAGACTGCAAAAAATGCGGATTAGCGAATGCCGAGGCAGCGCTCGACGCTCACCGGGACGAGCATACCTACCTCTTACGCAGCCTTAACCCCTACGTACGCCCTGGTCAAGGCAGCGCTCAGCGCTACCTACCCCTAACCCAGCCCTGGCCCCTAGCTCTGCACCCTCATCATGACAGGCAGCACTGACCGGGATGAGTCTATCTAACCCCTGCCCCCGGCCCTAAACCTCAACTTTACACACCCTGGCCAAGGCAGCACTCAGTGCTCACCTGGCCGAGCCTGCCTACCCCTAGTCCAGCCCTAAACCCTAACTGTACACCTGGTCCTCAATAGGCAGCGTTCAGGGCTCAGGTGCTTACCGGGATGAGCTTCAGGGCGATGATGTGGCTGCGGGAGAGACATGCGGCGAAACCAGAGCGCATGGTGCGTGACATCAGCGATGAGGGTTGGTGTTCGGGTGAGGGTTAGGTCTAGCCAACTGCAACAGCTGTACGCGACAGCATTGTCGTCCGACGGGCGGCGCAGTCAGCGATGCGTCGCATCAGGAGCTGGCAACAGCAAAGGTCAACAATACATCAACCAGCAGGGGAGTGCAGTTTGCGCCAACACGAGGTGCTAACCTTACTCATTGGTCGCACTAGCAACTTCAAGTGAATTACATGCAGCCCACCCTGCCTTGCATGCCCCACCCCCTATGCCGAACGTTCAAGTACCCATGATGATGTGCAGCCGCGCAGTGGGGCCGCTGCGCGAACGTTTGCGCACGGTGAGGGACTGTGAGTGGGCACTGCGCATGCTTGCATTTTTTCAGGGACACTGAGTGGGCATTGTGATTCACCAGCACTTCCGAATGTTGAGCACAAGAAAGCACCACCCTCCTGAAGGAATGGGGCGAGCGACCCGGAAACAGACAGCCTCTTTTGTAAGTTGCGCTTAAAGCAAGTCAGAGACCATCGACACTTGCTTGAATCTGAAACATGTGCATCACCTCATGTTTATTGTTGCATTGAGATCATATTATGCGCATGCTGCGGGATTACATCTGCATTGCCATTAAGGTGTGCTGCCACGCTTAGCACAACAACACCACCACGCTCTGGAGATCAGCGCCACAAAGGGGCGCTTAAGGGTTTCTGGCCTACTGCAACCCTAAGTAGCCATTCCTAAGTCTAGGGTTAGGGCCAGTCCTCCCCCCTCAGGAAGTGAAGTTGCGCGTAACGGATTTGAAGTAGAGGATGGTAGTTTGAAAGTAGAGGAATTGCGAGCCCTCGAGAGTTCTGCAGGCCACGAAGCGTGGCCGCAGGCTTGAGACTGCAATGCGATGCATGCCAAGTGCCAAAACGCTGCATGCGGTCAGCGCCGCCTGGGCAGCAACACCTTGCGAACTGGAGAGCCAGCGCCAGAATAAGCTCGCAGCTTCCTTGGTGTTGCCCGATGGAACGGGCACTAAACCCTAACCCTAACCCTAACCCTAACCCTAAGGCAACCAAGCCCCTGCACGCTGATTGGTAAACGGTCGTGCTGAGCTGCTTTCAGCAACAATGCGCCAGCGCTGATTGGTGGCGGTGCGTAACATCAAAAATCAGCATCCGTGTTCGCAAAAATCAGCAAGCGTGGCATCACTTTTGTGCATCAGTAGTGCGGAACTTGCGCGCGCTATGACTTGAGAAGGCTCGCGCCCCGAAGGGTCCCTTGCCTACAAGGGGCGACCACAGCTACAGCGGCGGCGTGCGGAGCATCACCTGTCCATGTGGGTGTGCAGCCGCAGCGGCGCCGCCGGGCGCGGCAGCGCGAGCTCGCGGCGGTACTGCACGTGCACGTCTAGGGTGGCCAGCGGGGGGAAGTTGGGGGACTCGAAGGCCTGCGCAAGGGGGGGCGCAGGGGGGAGGGGGGGGTTGAGCGCTGACATGAACACGGCGCCCGAGTAATACGATGAAAGTAAAGTGCTGACCACGAGACCTTCGGTGTCAGGCGTAACCCTAGCCCTAGCTGGACCTATTACTGCACGCGAGGCAAGCACGGCCAGAGGTCGAGCCTGACACGTGCGGGAGTGCAGGCGCGCGCGCGCTGCCAGACCCTAACTAACCCTAGCCCTGAGAGAGCCAAGCTATTACAGCCAGCCGCGAGCCTGGATGCGCACGGGAGCTCACAGGGTCACTCCTGGCAGAAGCCACGCTCAGCACCAGTCTTTGATGCCAATCTCACAGCGTGGAATGCGGCGGTGGCAAGTCACTGCTGGCTGCAGAGTCGCAGCGGATGCCCCGGTGGTGCTCCGCATAGCACGACGACAGCGGTGACGGACTGCGCAGGCTCGGATAAGGGTTGCAGTTGGAGTTGAGGTTCATACCCCATGCATCAGCAGCCGAGGGGCGTGCCATGTGCCCATTGCTGACAAAACATTGGCAGGCACCCCCTTACCCTGATCCCTAGACTACCCTCATTCTTGCTCTTCAAGTTGGTTTGATCCGGACTTTCAGCGGTGATGCAAACATGGAGCGTGCATAGTGTGTGCGTATCGCGCCAAGGGTTGCGGGTATGAAGGGCACCAGCAAATGCAGTCTCAGCCACACGTCTGCGCAGCACACGCCTGTTCGTACCTGCAGGCCGGTCGCGTGCATCTTGCACGCGCGGTTGCCGCGCAGCAGCCGGTCGCTGAAGAAGAGGCACACCTGCAGCAGAGCCGCAGAGGGCAGGGGCGGCATCGATCAGCGCACTGGCCGCGCGCACCAGGAGTGACAATTGCTGCTGCTGCTGCTGCCGCTGCCGCGCTGCAGCACACGCTGTTGCTGTTCAGGCAGTGCACGACTGCACACTGCGCATGACGGCGCCAGGTAAAGTTGCAGCAGCAACCCAGAATGGCAACACCTGAGGGGACTGCAAAGCTCTGCCCAGACCGCACCGCCAGCGACGCAGGCGCTACAGATGCTGTCAAAGCAAATCACGCACAGCACCATACATTTTGCTGTAGATTTGGAGTTGAAGTTGACGCCGGCGACCTGTCTTCAGGCAGCGTGCCTGCAGTACTAGTAGCGAAGGCCCGCACTCGGGGCGAGACACATCAAAGCCCAGCCCTCGTGCCAGAGAGGGCTTGCACTTGCCGCGCGGCGAGGGCGCACTCCGGGCCGAACTGTAGCATTGAACGTGAGTTCCGGTAACCCTAACCCTGACCCTAACCCTAAGCCCTAACCCAAGCCGCCATCATGAGTACGGGGCGCTGTGCAGCAGCGCCAATGCCTTGCGCCAGCTGTGATCGGTTGAAATGTGGTCATATATATACTCTGAAAGTATGCACCTGTATAGATACATGCACATATACTTCTACATACAAACGTGCAAGTGCTCAGCCGATGGCATACCTCGGGTGGCGCGTCCGCGCTCGCGGCGATCATGATGGAGACTATGCGCGGCAGCAGCAGCGACGGCAGCAGCAGCGGAAGAAGCGGCGCGCGTGAGGCGCCCGCAGACCGTCGCGCGCGCAGCAGCAGCAGCAGGGGCAGCAGGGGCAGCAGCAGCGGCAGCAGCAGTGGCGGCAGCACAGCAGCGGAAGAAGCGGCGCATGTGAGGCGCCCCCGGCCCGTTGCACGTGCCGCAGACGCAGCCAGCGCGCCTGTCCTTGTCACGGGACTGGCGCCTACAATGCCAGATGAGGATGTGACGGGGCTCTCGGTGGTGTGCGCCGTGCAATGAATGACCAGCCGATGGCGCGCCGGTCGACACGCGCCTGCCAGGGAGCTCGGGTTCAGTGCAGCACGCGCATCAACCTTGGCCTCGCAGCAGGCGCGGAGGGTCACCTTGGCGCCAGCCCTACTGCCCACATACACACAGACCCCCTGCATATACCTATACACATATACCTACATACACACCGAGAGCATTCGCGCTGTCGCCGCGGGTCCGCACAGCACGCGCCAGCGCTCCACACCGGTAGTACCTCAAACCCTTAACTCGACACGCCTGACCCTAGTCCAACATCGCCAGCGCTCCGCACCGGAGTACCTCAAACCCTACCTCAACACGCCTGACCCTACTTCAACAGCAGCGTCGCTCACCGATGACGTTGCGGCGCGCGTCGTTGTACGCCTCCACAAAGGGGATCTGGCTGCCCGTGAAGACCACCGGCTTGCCGAGGTTCTCCAGCATGAAGCTGAGCGCTGACGCGGCATAGGCCATGGTGTCCGTGCCCATGCACACCACAAAGCCCTGGCGGCAGCGGCAGTGGCGGCGGGGCAAAGTATTATTTGTGGAAGGCGCTGTTGGCTCACCACACCTTGTCACCTAGAGCTCTACGATCTTTTGCATCGTTTCCATGGTGAAGACTTGAGAAACGATTTGTAGCTGCGCTATCTGCAGAATTACCACTCTGTAGCCACCTTACAGATTCTTTCATTGAGCTGAAAATTGCCAAGAATAAATTCGTGACAGCAATTTCACCCCAGAAGCTTGTGTGTCGCAGCGCGCAGCGGCGGAGCGGGGGCCGGGGCAAGCATGTCATCCCGTCAGTTCGCAGTGCGCGGCGCTGCGTGATGCTGATGGTGATTGCAGCTGCCGACTGCCGACATTGTGTGTTGACGACACTGTGTCCGTGATGTGAACCACGGTGTCGATGCTTGGTGGTGCGGACCAACTACAACCCCTGGAGCGCCGGCGCTCCAGTGGCGTCCTACCATCTCGGCGTGACGCGCTTGCGCACGCGTGTGGCAAAGACTGATGCATGGCGTGCAGCGCGCTGCCCATCACCGGGTGCGAGATCACGCCTGCAGTATTGGTCACGGCAGCGGTAGCGCAGACAGCACGCTTCGAAGCACGCGCTCACCGCCCGGGCACGCACTGGGTTACAGCCAAGGCAGCGCAGATATGCCTCTCCGCACACACGCGCTCTGCGCACCAGAGCACAACATTCACAAGCCGGGAGCGCGCCATTTGTTCGGCATGCGTGTACCGGTCACAAGCGGCGCCGAGGTCGGTTGCTGCGTTCCTCGTGTCGTCAGCGACAAGTTTGCAATTTCTCGCCGCCGCGTGGCGCAAGAACGCGCTGCAGCTGATGACTGCTTGCGAATGACGATTGCTGCGCTGCTGAGCACTGCTGACCAATGACACGTGATAGAGCACGGCCACGTGCTTTGCGTACGTGTCTCAAGGGCAATACGTTGCTTGAGTGGCGCCGCGCGTCACCTTGTAACGGTCTTCCGCGGCGCCAGTGTTGATGGCAACGTTCTGTGTTGCTTCAGAAAACAGCGCCGTGCATCACCTTGTAATGGTCTTCTGCGGCGCCGATGTCGGTGGCGACGTTCTTCCAGTCCTCAACGCAGCAGGCCGCTAGAGCACAGTTGCACGCTTTGACCACCCATCTCAGGGGCAACTGTTGCTTGAGCGGCGCAGCGCGTCACCTTATAACGGTCGTACGCAACGCCGATATTGGTGGCGACGTTCTCTGTTGTGTCAGAAGATAGCGCCGCGCGCCACCTTGTAACGGTCGTACGCGGCGCCAATGTCGGTGGCGACATTCTTTCAGCCCTCGGCGCAGCAGGTCGCTATGTAGAGCACGGTCGCATGCTTTGACTACGCGTCTCAGGGGCAATTGTCGCTTGAAAACGAAGTGTCGCGCCTTGACTATGCGTCTCAGAGGCATTGTTGCATACGCGTCACCTTGTAACCGTCGTACGCAGCGCCGATGTCGGTGGCGACGTTGTTCCAGTCGTCCGGGGTGAAGCACGAGCTGTCGAGCAGCGGGCTGTACTCTACGACGTCGAAGGTATCGCTAATTAAAGGAGCGCCGCATCACCTTGTAACGGTCGTACGCGGCACCAATGTCGGTGGCGACGTTCTTCCAGTCGTCCGGCGTGAAGCACGAGCTGTCGAGCAGCGGGCTGTACTCTACAACGTCGAAGGTGGGCATCTCCGCGCGCACGAGCTCCTCTAGCATGAAGATGCGCTCCGTGAAGAAGCCTGCGCGGCGCAGGCAGCAGTGGTGACTGCTGCGACTAAAACTTCAAGCATGAAGTTGAAGATGTCGTGTGCTGTATTTAAAAGCGTCAGAAGTCGGCGTTTCTGCGCGCACGAGTTCCCTAAGCATGAAGATACGCTCCGTGAAGAAGCCTGCACGGTGCAGGCAGCGGTGGTGACAGCCGTGACTGAAAAGGTCAAGCATGAATTTTGAGATGTCATGTGTTTCATTCAACAGCGTCAAAAGTCGGCATTTCTGCGCTCAGAATCTCCTTGAGCATGATATATTACACATTAGATAGATAAATCTGGCCCATGCAGGCGGGAACGATTTGAGGACAATAATGAGATGATGCGAAGTGAATCATCTGCAAAGCTGCTAATGAACTTCAAGTATGATCGAAATGACGCAAATGTGTTGTTGCCTCGCTCCTGCAGTACTGGGGCTGCAATGCGTAAGTATGGCCTAGTGCGCTGCGGCAATGGAGAGCACTACATGCTGCAGTGCTCCACAGTTGTGCTCTCCGGGAGAGGCATGATAAACTTGAAGTTCCAGGCAGCCTTGGCGCCACTTCATGGATGACTATGTGTACGCTTGGCCATATGAGGCATCGCGGAGTTACTATGGCCATCATTCATGCAGCATCAGGCACATGGCGCAGCTACTGCCACAAGCGCATTGTTGAGACAGGGAAGCGGATCGTACTTTGGAGGCAAGCCTCCTCCTCAATGGGAAGCTGCAGCCTTTCAGACCAGGAACTTGCCTGCAAGCTGAATTAAGGCTGCACGTGTGCGTAAATTATGAGTCCAGTCTAATCAATGGGACTTCTGGTTTCCGATTTCCATGTGAATTGTCAACGGGACGGCGAGCGTGAGAGCACGGAGGCGCGCATTGACATACACCGTAAAAAAGCTAGTGCACATCGGCAAAGCCTTGCTGCTGCGCCACACTCACCGGGCTTAGGTGCCAATGACCCAGTGTCATCTTTTTGCATTCCGAGTGTCCCGCCAGTATAGATCACGAGCACATCAGGTATACCACCGCTAGCGCAGCTGCTTCCTGCAGGCCTGGCGACTGGCGGTCGGTGCCAGGGGCTAAAAGCCACAACGCTTCCTCGCGCCTTACCGAAACCATCACCAGTGGTTGCCATACTGCAGCTGTCTCACTTGCGCTCAGATCTTTTTTTCGTTCAAAACAGTTGTTGAAGTTGCAGTTGGAGGTCACTTTTGACGGTTGCTAGGAGCCATGTACAACAGTTGAACTACATTAGCAGGGACAGCACCGAGCGAAAAAAACTTCTGACACTGTGGGTGCTGAGCGCTTGAAGCTTGCTGCTCTTAAATTGTACAGACATTGTGACACAATCTGCAATGGATCTCCTGAATTGATTATCGAGGCAGTCTGGCTTCACATGGTAGCAGATGTAGTGTCATGCTGTGTCTTAATGTTCTTCATGCTACTCAGTATCCACTGATGAAACAGTACCACATCAACATGAATCACGGCCTCTCAACGCTCATGTAGAGAGCGTCCTACTGCTCCTAGAACTGCTTTAGAGCAAGACAAGCTTTGGTATGTACGCAACAATCTGGCGTCGCGTGCGCTACGATCTACCACCTGCACCTGCACCTCAGCACAAGGCCGTAAGCCAACACTCCACACCTTAAGACACGTGGCTGTGCAACTATTCAGACAAGAGCAAGTCTGGCAAGGCATGTCGCGACATACTCTTCCAGACTGCACCTACAGTAGGGTTATTATTAGATACTCATCCAGACTGCACCTACAGTAGGGTTATTATTAGCAGCATCGCGCGACACATGTCGCCAGCCAACAGCATGCATGGCATGACGTCGCGACACAGTAGCGAATGAAGCAGAGTTGAAGTGTCACGAGCGCTGCTTTGCCGGTGGCGGCGCACGCCTACGTCAATTGGCCACAAGTAGCAGACGCGCCCAGACCAGTGGCAAGTGTGCGCACATGAATTGACTGCAAGCAGACCGGTGATGCCGGGTTGACAGCAGCTGCTGCACACAGCTACACGCAGTCGGAGCGCATGCTGCACATTCATCTGGCGCACATCAGTCGCACTCTGTCGCATATGGTGACATATGTCGAACTGCGCGATGTGGGCCATGAATTAACAGGTGTTGTTCATAATGCAGCACCCAGCTAGAGACAATTCATACTGGCGCCCTGAGGACTCTCCTGCAGCACTACGAGCTGCGTGATGCCGTCATGATCACAACAGCCGGGATTCAAACGCAGGCAGCAAGCATCGCCGCACGCACTCAACACATTTAAGCATTACGACTCGTACTCAACAACCCAATGGCAGCAATGCACATGCAGGGCACCACGGCATGAACTCGCACAAAGCACCTCTCAGGCACGCAAACGCTTATGTGTGTATTCTATGCCGTGCTGTGTTCACTCCCACGTGTGTCCACTACGAAAAAGCAGCATAGGTCACACCGGAACGGACGCCAAAACTGATGACTAAGTGCAAGTACCTGCCACGTGTGGCTCTCCCGGGGAGAGGTCAGCGCCACCTACCGGCGAAAGTCCCTTCGGCCGCCTCCACCGCCTCCCCCGCCTGACCGCCTGTCCCCTCCCCCTCTCCACCCCCCATCGCTGTCGCCGTAGCCGCCTCCGCCAGCGCGCTTCGGCGGCAACAGGTCATCGTCCGTGAGCTTGCGTTGGGGAGCCGAGGCATCCACTGCGGCACGCGGTGACGCGCCTTCCTCGAGGTCCGCGTGAGCGCCCCTGCGAACTGGCGTCACCTTCTTCGCAGGTGCAGGGGCACTGCTGACTTCCTCTGGCGCGTCGTTCTGCCACCGGCCAGCTGCAACCTCCTGCAGCAATGCATCGGCTTCGGACAGGCCGTGCTCGGGGATGCCAGCGATGATGTCGTCCAGAGTTTCCCCTTCCAGCAGCTCATCGCCTTCGTCGCCAGCAAAGTCGTGCGAGTCGGTGTCGTAGGCTTCGAGGTCATCGAGCTGCAGCAGCAGCTCATCTAGTTGGGAGGCCTGCTGATCTTCTACTGGCAGATCGACTAATTCTGGTGAGTCTGTGGTGCCGTGCGATGGGGCTGCTGCTGGCGCCTGCTCCTGCATGGCTGCGATGATCCGCTCTTGCAGAATTGCTTTCTTGCCAGTTTTGGACAGCCCCAACTTCTCGCAGGCATCCTTCAATAACGGCACGGTCATCTCTGCGACATCTAGGCCCTCGAATACCACGCTCAGAGTTGATGTTGAATGCCTCCGGCTGGTGGAGCAGCTGGCTGCGGAGAGCTGCAGAAACCCGGCGCCGGGCCTCGCCAGCAGCAGCGCAGACGCGCATACGCAGGCCACCGTTGCTGACGGTCGTGGCATGGCGCGTTTGTGTGATAAGCTTCAGCTTCAGCGTCAGGGTTATGGGGTTGTGGGTTATATAGCATCATGGGATTCGTGACCCTTTTAAGAGTACCCTAACCCTAACCCTAGTCCTAACCCTATTCCTAACCCTCTAAAAGAGTGGTAATTAGTAGTAGTGCACCTTCATGTTTGTGCACAGCTGGGCAGCAAGTGGTGGGGTGGACATCATCGGCGCGCCCAGAGCGCGTGAGACACAGTCCTGAACCCCTCATCACTCCGTCGGATACAGGGATTCTGCTGCTGCCCTTGCACCGCTTAGGCCGCCCGCCCACTTGCAGCAGGAGCAAGCTCACACTCTCTGCAGGTTGCTGCTCAAGAGGGGGGCCGCCCGAAGTGCCCTGGGCCAATGGTGTCCTCGCCTAGGGCTGCCCCCTCCCGGGCGTCGGTGGCGGCGGCAGTCGTCCCAAGGCCTCAGGGTGGAGCGCAATCCCATGGCCTCTTCAGCCGCTTGCACCTCAGGGTGACCTGTGCCACAGAGTTTGGGCAGACAGTCCATGTGAGTGGCAGCTCCTTCATGGTGGGCAAGCAGGACCCCTCCGCAGCCCTGGAGATGGTCACCACGCCGGAGGAGTACCCCGTGTGGCGCACCCGCAAGCCCATCATAGTCCCCCGCAACGAGGTGCACACGTACATGTACGCACTCTTCGAGGGGGGCAAGTTCAACAAGTGGGAAACCCTCAGCACCCCCCGCAGGCTCAGGTGCACGGTCCCGCTCGTGAGGGTGCACGACACCTTCGACGACCCCGGCAGCCCCGCTCACCACCGCAGCAGGGCCTCGCTGTCGGAGGCGGACGACGGCATCCGGGGGCTGCGCGCTGACACGGATCTGTCCTGCACGCCCGTCCCCGCCAGGGCGCCGCACGGCTCGCGCCTGTTCCTCGTGTGCTTCCACCTGCCCATCACGCTCTCGCGCGGCGCCGACGGGCGCTGGCAGGCGCTGTGGAATGAGAGCCTCATCGCCAAGACGGAGAACTCGGTCGCCAACAAAATCGAGACGTTCTGGGTGGGGACCATCAGCATGGCAGGCGACTCGCGCGAGTTCAGCGCGGAGGAGCAGGGCGAGATCACCGCGCTGCTCAAGCCGATGCGCTGCACGCCGATCTTTGTCCCGCCCGCCATCATACAGGGCAGCTACCTCGGCTACTGCAAGCAGATTCTCTGGCCGGTGAGTGCAAGACGCCGTTGTGATTCGTACTGCTTGAGCGGCCATGCAGCATCGCCATTGAGTCTGCTGCGCGCAGAGGGTACTGCAGGACTGTTGTGCGGATTGCCCAGAGCTTGAATTGCAGAGATTCCCACCCTGGCCACTACTTGAAGTACGATAGACATGAAATCATGTTGCCTGCAGAGAGCAGTTTCCAACAAGGCCTGAGCGGCAATGTGGCTGCATCCTGCAATATGTCTATGCTGTGGCACTGGCAAATGACAGTGCATGAAAGCTTCCGCATCGGCGCCTGCAGACACTGGCGGCACGGTGCCTGCCCGATTCCTATTGCTGCGTGCCGCCTGCGAATCTGCTGCCGCAACAGACACGCACCATGCGGCTGAAAGCCACACAGACGGCGCTTAATGAACTTGACAAGGCGCTTCGTTTGGACTCTCATCACGAGCTTACTATATGGCTGAGCGCTGTGTCATGCTCGTGCCGTACGTACCTACCCCGCCTCACGCAGGCGTTCCACAACATCGACGTCCTGGACCTGGCGAGCTGCCGGTGGACGTCCGGCGACCCCACGCTGACGTGGGATCAGGTACGCATGTTCAGATGACCTCGACTCTGCGAGGCAGCACACACATGCAGCGGGCTCCTCTGCTGGACTCCATTTGCTGCTGCATCTGCCGTTGGGTGTACCGGACGTTGACGAGTGATGCGGGCGCATGCTGCTAGCGGGCGGCGTGTAGCGCTGCCCCCCTTTCCGCGCCTTGCGCGGCGGCGCTTGTAAGCACGGAGGCTAATGGTGCAGCACGGCGGCTCGGCGCGCTGGAGCCTCTGTTGAGCAGCTGCGCACGCGGTGCATGCTGAGCGCTGAGTTACCATCATACTGTGAAGGATGATGCTTCAAACCTTGCCAGCCTGCTCCAGCATCAGCTTCACTGCAGGCTTACCGTCGGATCTGGCTCACATCACGCGCCCATCGCTGCGCTGCTCGGCACTCTGACAACCGAGCAGCATCAACATACACCGCCTTCATTAATGTTGTCGAGCGCGGCACCTTAGCGGTGGCGTCTGCCGCATTTGGCGCATCACACACACCCTGAAATCATGCTGCAAGCACGCACGTTCATGTCGGTCTCATCACGACGCAACCCCCCCTCCCCCCCCCCCCCCCGCCAACACACACACGCCCCCCCCCCCTCTCAGGCCAACACCGCGCAGTGGTTCGAGGCGTTCCGCGTCCTCAACCAGACGTTCGCGGACCACATGGTCACGGCGCTGCGCGAGAACGACGTCATGTGGGTCCACGACTACCACCTCATGCTGCTCCCCAAGATGGTCGCCGACGCCGAGAAGGCGCTCTTCGGGCGGCGGCGCGCGTCCGCCGTCTTCTTCATGCACATACCGTTCCCCACGAGCCAGATCTTCCGCGCGCTCGCGCACGGCGAGCTGCTGCTCCAGGGCATGCTCAGCGCAAATATCGTCGGGTTCCACTCGTTCGACCACGCGCGCCACTTCCTCAACGCCGGCAAGCGCCTGCTTGGCCTCAGCTACCAGTCCATCAAGGTGAGGGCGCGGCGCGGCGGCGGCGGCGGCGGCGGCAGCAGTGCAGCGGCGACGGCAGAGCGGCAGCGTATTTCGCTGCTCGTTACGCGTGGGAGTCACAGGCGGCGACCGCTGTCGGATACTCGCATGACAACAGCTGCAACATTGTTGTTTCGCGCGCCATATCCGCGTGCGTGCGCTGCCGCCCTGTAATCGATAACGATGTTCGCTCCGCGTATCTGGGCTGCTGATGTGCTGCACAGTCAACCTCAACTGCAACGACAACTGCTTTTGTGTGTGCGTGTGCTTGATGCGGCGCAGGGCGGCCTGATCGGCGTGGAGTACGACAAGCGCACGGTGATGGTGGTGATGTCGCACGTGGGCATTGAGCCGGAGCAGCTGGACGAGGGGCTGGCGCGCCCGGAGACTGCCAAGGCGAGTGTCAACTTCAAGTATTTTTACTTCAAGTTCTCAACTTCAAGTATCATACAGCAACTTCAACAATACTGCGGACTTGCTGTGGACTCTGAAGCACTGTTGTACCTCTTTGGTGTCTTGTATGATGAGCCGGGGCCAGGCGCTGGTGCTGTGCATGTTTGGGTGCGACGTGTTGCATTTGTTTCGGCATCGTTGCGAGCTGTTGCTCAGCAAGGCTGTTGAGGTGAAGACTCTGGTGTCTATTTCAAGTGCGCGCACCTGCCGCAACTGTCAGCATGGAGTCGCAGTGAGCACATGACAGCACTTCCTGCATCAGGCTCCACTGACTGACTCTGTGCAGTGCCGTTTCGTGCTGAAGCGATTGCGCGCTGCAGCGTTTAGCGCTGCTGCTTGCACTCCTACGCTGCTGTCTGCATGCTGGGGTCTCATGGTAGGCACTCGGTGTCTGTATCTGTGTGCCTGCGCCGTCACACACTCTGGGTATGCATCCAGCGCGGCAGAGCGCATGACAGTAACCGACCCAGTAACTGCCTGACCATGCACGTGGCGCGTCACTGCCGGCTGTGTGGCACGTGTCGTCGCAAGAATGCAGCCTGCACGATATGTGCGAATGGCGCTACTGCCGCAAATGAAGCATCCATGCTTACCATTGAACTGAAGGAGGAACTCAATCACCGGTGCACCATGACGACTTGTCGCGGTGAAGCGGAGCGCTGCTGCAGTCAGTCTGCTGGACTGCGTCAACTCGTGCTTCGCATGACGTGCGTACCGAGACCCCCGCAGAGGACACTCTGTAATGCTCATGGAAACGAATCAGAAGATCGTCAAGCTCTAGATGACAAGGAGTGGTTAGCCGCAAGTGCCTTCCACCAATAATTGTGGTCGCCGCTGCTGCAGTCATTGGCCACGAGTCACATAGTGCCATCATATCTCATATCGTTCGTTAATGTGAGATGCCACAATGCGCCTGTGCATATTTGTGTGTGCGTGGTGAGGAGTGCTCCTCCTCTTGCATCGCGCCGAGCACTGCTGTTGCCGCGCGTCGCTAATACGGCTTTGCACTGCCTCCGCTCCCGCCTGGCGCCCTCTGCAGCTGGCAGCGGAGCTGCGCGCGAAGCACGGCGACCGCATCATCATCGGCGGCCTGGACGTGTGCCAGAAGCTGAGCGGCGTGTCGCTCAAGCTGCTGGCGTTCGAGCGGCTGCTCACCGAGTACCCCGTCTGGCGCAACAAGGTACCTGCTTGAGTACCCTGACTGGGCGCAATGAGGTGCTTGATTTTACGAGGGGACCTGCTGTATGGGACTGCTGGCGTGCGAGCGGCTGCTCACAGAGTACAGGGACACAAGGGACTGGTGGCATTTGAACAGCTGCTAGCAGAGTATCTCATCGGACGTAACAAGGAAGCAGTTGGATGCTCAACCTACTGGCGTTTGAGCGGCCGCTCGCCAAGTGCCCCGTGTGGCACAACAATTTATTTGGCAGATGGTGCAGATGGGGTCGTTGCAAGGCGCCGAGAGGCGCGGCGCGCAGCTGCGTAGTGGCAGGCGGAAGTGGTACAAAGTGAGCGCAATGCTGCATGCACGCTGTGAGCATGAGCCTGAGATAACTGCCGCTGGCCGGGCGTTATTAGTTCGCTTCCAGCAGATGTTCAGTTGGCGTTGCATGCAAATTCGATCCGACCGAGCCCGTGTGTCCATGATCCTGACACAGGTTGCTTCTTTTGCTATCTGAAGCTACAAGCGCAGCCGCTGCCGCCGGCGCCGGCGGCATGCGCGAATGCTGGCGAGATTGAACTTGAAGTTATCAGGTTCAACTTTTTATCTGCCGATCATCGCAACGAGCGGTGGTTCCATGTCATGGCCACAGGTGGTGCTGGTGTGAGAGTGCCTGCTGCTGTGGACGATGAGGTTGAAGTTCTCGGGATTCAACTTTGAGCACCAGCTTTCGCTTGTGAGCATCAATGTCAGTGGATCTGATGTATATTTATACGGTGTACGATAGAGAGGCAGGGCGTGCGGCGTGCGGCCACCTGACAATGGTTGCTTTGCTCAACCATGTCACCCCGGCCTCAGGTGGTGCTGGTGCAGCGGTGCCTGCTGCCGGAGACGCGTGTGGACGATGAGGAGCAGACGGCTGCGGAGGTGGCAGAGCTGACGCAGCGCATACAGGCAGCGTTTGGTGCGAACGTGCTGGACTACAGCGAGGTAAGTGTCAACCTCAAGTTCAACTTCAACTGTTTAAAATGTGTGAGATGGCAGGCTGACCGGGCAGTGCGTGCGCGATTTGCTGCATCACGATACCACTCCCGAATCCCAACGCTCAGCTATCGCTTGTTTATAACAGCAGGCATGCAACGTTGAGCCGCCAATGCTTTACAAGTTCGACCTCAACTTCAATACTTGTGCTTGACTACCAGTAAGCTCGCTGCTGCGTGACAGCACTGGAGCAGCGGCAGCTCAGCGACAGCCGTTGGCAGTTGCGGCGCAGGCAGTGCTGGCAAGCCGGCTTGGGTGTGCTTTCGCCGCGCTGCACAAGCTTGGCGAAGTCGGTGCACACAAGAGGTTGCGCCGCATGGCCGCTTGCATGCTGCATCGCATGTCAGACGCACCGCGTTGTGATCACTTTTATTTAAAACAGTGCATTGCGCACACGTTCATGGCTGCAGGCGCGTCGCGGAACGCCTGACCCTCAGATGTACCCCAAGACGTGCTCGCCCCAACCTCAACACATCTTGCGCTCCCCACATCAATTGATGACGCGTGCGTATGCACGTGCACTGGGCCTTCGCCTGCAGTACGCTCGTGCACTCCTGTGCAGTGATAGTCAATGACAAGGCCGCCGCAGAATCTGCACAGGGTCGTACTTGACGCCGCCGCTTGTCGAGAGGATCGTATGGCCGAATCGGGTGTTGCGCCTGGCAGGCTTGTCACTGCAGCAAAAGCGCATGAAAGGAGTGCTCGATGGGTTCCTGTGCCCGCTCGGAGATTTCAGCATATATATATACAACGAGACCACCGCAGCTCGTGAGAGAACGAACACGTAGAACAAGGCTACATGTATTCAAGTTGCGCATGGCGCGGAGCCTATATGTAGGGCCGCCAGCATCCCCGCCGCATCCCCCCATCTGTCTGAGCTAAACACACCACTCGAATTGGCACGCATGAGCTGCATCAATGCGCACCAAACCGCACGCTGCACGGCGATGACGTTTCACTGCGCGCCCCCTTCCCACCTCCCTCCCCCTCCCCCTCCCCCCTCCCTACCCCTCCCCCCCAGGCCAAGGGCACCGGCCTCCCGCTCCCCGCACGCATGGCGCTGTACCTCTGCAGCGACGTGCTGGCGTGCACGGCGGTGCGCGAGGGGCTCAACCTGTACCCCCTCGAGTACATCTATGCGCACAGCGACCCGCGCCCGCCCGGCGTCGTCCTGGCGAGCGAGTTCAGCGCGTGCAGCAGCCTGCTCAACGGCGCCGTGCGCATCAACCCGTTCGACGTCGCGGGGACGGCCGCGGCGCTCGACCAGGTGCGCAGTGCGTGTGGTGCTGCGGGCTGAGCGCTGCTGCTGCTGCTGTCTGCCGAGCGATGCTAGCGCGTGGCGCCGCAGGTTCAGCGCTGCTGCTGCTGCTGCTGCTGCTGCTGTTGCTGCTGCTGCTGCCGAGCGGTGGTAGTGCGTGGTGCTGAAAGCGGAGCGCTGCTGCTGCTGCTGCTGCCGAGTGGTGCTAGTGCGTGGTGCTGAAGGCGGAGCGTTGCTGCTGCTGCTGCTGCTGCTGCTGCTGCGGCGACGGCTGCTGCTGCTGCTGATGCTGTGCCCTGTTGCCAAAAGCTGCTGCTGAGCGCTGTGAACATGCATTGCAGCATGCGTCTCACGTGCCTGGATGTGATTTTGACGGTCAACAGTCGCATCAGAGTGGCGTGTCTTCTTCTGCGGCGCATCGCCACTCGAGTCTTCTTGACCGCACCACTGTACAGCACGCAGCGTCATAGCGCCCGTGTTGAACATGCACACATAACTGACGTAACCGCTTTGCGCACGCCGTGCCTGCTGGCTTTGATGGCTGCTGACACATGGTAGAGTCAAGCAAGGGAATGCTCACGAGTACATTTGTTCATCGTCACTTGATGTGGCACGCCATGCGATGCCCTGGCGGCAAAGGCATGCCTCGAAGCATGCCTTCTCGCGTAACTGACGTAACTGTCACCTGGCGCGCTGCGCTCCGCTGCAGGCGTTGACGATGGAGGGA
This sequence comes from Tribonema minus, assembly GCA_017506865.1. Classification (NCBI taxonomy): domain Eukaryota; class Xanthophyceae; order Tribonematales; family Tribonemataceae; genus Tribonema; species Tribonema minus. The sequence goes on from JAFCMP010000149.1 coordinate 76,052, forward strand.
GCGGAGCGCTCGGGGCGGCGGGCCAGGGATCTGCTGTACATCTCGTCTCGCCCATCTGCTGAGTGGACACACCAGGTACAACATCATCTGTAGCAATCTTGGTATTGACCATTTGAGATTTTTCATGTCCTCAAACAAAGTGTATCGGTTGTTGGGATCCGCACTCTGTGCAGACCACACTCGAAGAGTGATTGCTAGGTGCAGCTGAGGCGGCGACGGACTCGCACTCACTGCTCCGAGGGGCTCACTCCCTGAGACCACGGCAGACGTCGGAGGCTTACGGCTACTTCAACCCACGCTGGCTCGATACATACTTCACTTGAAGTATAACCCCGATGCACTTGCACCTCCGGCAACACGTCGCACGCCACCACCAACACGCTTCAAACCCACCAACCCTTCACATGTGATACACCCAATCTCGATCCTGACGCAATCGCACCTCGAGAACGTGCAACACGCTATCAACTGCCACCGCTTGCGCTCACCACCGCCTCATCCCCCCCCCCCCCCTCACTGCAATACATGCAACCGTGATTCTGTTTCACCGTTAGCGCTATGTGGCACGCCGCCACCAACACGCTTCGACCAACCCACATACCCCCCACTTCTCACCGATTGCCAATCCTGACGCAATTGCACCCCGAGAATGTGCAACATGCTATCAACTGCCACAGCTTGCGCTTATCACCCCGTGACCACGCCCTCCCCCCACCCCCCCTCACTCCCCCCCCCCCCTCCCCGGCACCAGGTCCTGTGCGACATGTGGGCGTTCTCGCGCGAGGCGAGCGTGACGCACATGGAGGAGACCATGGGCTTCGACGGCGACCTCACGCACGAGATGAGCATGAAGGGCTTTACGGCGCTCAAGAGGGACGAGGTGCGTCATTCGTCGCCTGTGACTCTCCGCACGCCGTGTCAGTTGTAGTAGCACGGCTCAGTCAGCCCGTCCTGAGCGTGAAGGGCTTCACGGCGCTCAAGAGGGACGAGGTGCGCTGCCTGCCGCCGGTGACCCTCCGCACGCACGCCCCCTATTGTGCGATCAGGTGTTTGTAACACGGCTCAGTCGGCTGTCGCCTGTGAGTCTCCGCACGCCGTGTCAGTTGTTGTAGCACGCCTCAGTCCGCGCGTCTATGGGGGGCTTCACGGCGCTCAAGAGGGACGGGGTGCGTTGTTCTGTCGCCTGTGACTCTCCGCACGCCGAGTCAGTTGTTGTGGCACGGCAGTCCGCGCGTTCATGAAGGGCTTCACGGCATTCAGGAACGACAAGTTGTGTTGTCGCCTGACTCTCCACTCGCCGTGTCAGCTGTTGTAGCACAGCTCAGTCCGCGCGTTTATGGAGGGCGTCACGGCGGTTCAGGAACGACGAGTTGCATTGTTGCCTGTGACTCTCCGCGCACGCCATGTCGCGCGGCTGTTGCAGCGCAGCTCAGTCGGCACGTCCTGAGCCCCCTGTGGCGCAGTCAGTTTGCGCAATGCTGAGGCAGCCCACTGCTGCACGGCGCCGCGGCGCCAAACGCTGCTGCGCTGCATTGCGCGCAGCGCCTCGGCAGCCAGCGAGCGCTTTCAAGGCGTAGACTGGCTTCGCACTGGCAGCTGTCCACATAATTGGATCACAAAGCGCATCATCCGCCACTCATGAGTGCTGCTCGCCCATGAGCCAGTGTGCCTTTGCAGTCGCTCTCCGTTCGTGCGCCCTGGCGTTTTGTATTCTGCAGTCGTATCAACTGTTGTTCTTTGAGGTATGTATGTGAACCGCGTGTTTGATCAACAACCCAAGAATGCTGAGCGCTGCACGTGTCGCGGCTGCGCGCGCAGGTCGTGGAGGCGTATCGGCAGAGCAAACGGCGCGTCCTGCTGCTGGACTACGGGGGCACGCTGCTCGAGAAGGTATGCGCACGCCAGCGCCTGGCATCCACACTCGCCTGATGCGCATGCGTGTTGAAGTTTGACCAGTGTTGGGGCCCGTTCCTGGTTGAAAAGGTATGCACACGCCTGCGCCTGAAACCTGCGTCACTTGATGCGCATTCATCTTCAAGTTGAAGTTGACCAGTGCTGGGGCTCGTTTCGGCCTTCGTGGTGCACGCGTGCGCCTGATGCCTACGTCACCTGATGCGCATGCATCTTCAAGTTGAAGTTGACCAGTGTTGGGGCCCATTTCGGCCTTCCTGCGCCTGTTGCCTACTTGCAAGTTGAAGTTGACCAGTGTTGGTACCCGTTTTGGCCTTTGAGATGGCCCACAAAGCTGCGCAGTGAGTCTCCTAAGTCAGCTGCGTGCCCAGGTACCATTTCTATGATGTGTACTTCACACTTCGAGTATTGTATGAGGTTGCGGTAGTTCAGTGTCACCGCGGCAAACGACAGCAGCATGTGGCTGGCAGCAGGACACGTGAGGGCATAAGCCAATGCCTGCATGATGCACAACGGTCCACGGGAACACGGGAACAAAGTGCATCTGTTGCTGTGGCCGGTCTCATTGGCCTGTCTCATGCGCCTGCGGCCATATGACATGTCACTCCCAGAGGCATGTTTTCTGAACTGAAGTCCTGGAAACCAGTTATCTTAGGGTTAGGATTAGGGTTAGGCAGTTAGGGTTGGGTTTTAGGGTTAGGGTTAGCCTAACCCTAACTTAGGTTCGGCAGACACCAGCCTATGGCTGGTGCTTGCACCTCAGACAAGGCCGCGCTTTAACGTCGCTTAAACCTGCCGTTGTTGACGCGTATGTGCATATGCAGATGAGAATGACCTCTCATTGCACAACGTATCCTGCTCCGACGCGAACACACAATCTTTACACATGTCAATGAGTACTTGTCTTCAACATCCTGCTACGCATGGGTGCTGTGTGTGCGGTGTACACATATGTGCTTTGGCCTAAAAGCCCCCCGCCCCCCTCCCCCCCTTGCAGGAGGGCCTCGGCAAGTACCTCAAGCGCGACACGATCGCGAGCGTGACAGGGCGGCAGCTCGGCGCGCGCACGGAGGCGGCAGTGCGCGCTCTCTGCGCGGATCTGCAGAACACGGTCTTTATCATCTCCGGACTGCACCCGCGCGGCCTGCTCGACGTGGTAGGCCACATACCGCGCCTAGGGCTTGCGGCTAATAACGGCCTGGCGTTCTCGTGGCCGCGGGAGGAGGGGGGGGCGGCGCCGGCGGACGCTGCGGTGGCGGCGGCGGACGCTGCGGCGGCGGCAGACGCTGCGGCTGCGGGGGACGCTGCGGTGGCGGCGGACGCTGCGGCGGCGGCGGCGGCGGCAATGGACGGAGCAGCGGCGGATGGAGGAGCGGCGGATGGAGCAGCGTCGGATGCAGCGGCTTCGGCAGAGGGCGTGCGGATTTGGGAGGTGAGGGCGCTGAGCGCTGGCACGGGCGCCGCTGTCGCCACCGCTGCTCGATGACAGAGTGTTGTGCGCCTGCTGCTGATGCTACCGTATCTGAGATGCCCGCTTCAGTTCAGAAGTCGCCATGATGTAGTCACTGCAGTAGGTCTATGTATGCTGCCGGTGCTGAGGCTGCGAGAGGGCGACGGTTGCTGGCGTTGGGTGTGCCTCACGCTGAGCTGAGCACTGCGTGCTGAGCACTCAAAATCTGCACCATAGCTTGCACTATCCGCTCAATCCTCAATGGGTGCAGTTCTCATATTGCCGTAGGCTTGTGACCATGGGCAATCAACGGCGTATTGCTCTACACACTCTGCAGCGTCTAGCGCGTTGCTGCCCTGAAGGGATTTTGCACACGCCATCTTGATGTTGGTAACAGAGAACACGTGTGCCGCTCCGCCACTGCACTTGCGCAGTGCAGCGGTGATGAATGCCGCAAGTATGGCATGATACAGGCATTCATGGTGGGCTGGATACATGTAGGTCAACGCAATGGAGCGTTGCCGCCTGCGCTTTCCAGAGGCGCTACATGCAATTTCAACTGTCAACCAGTAGTGGCTACCTCCCCTGGTGCACAATTTTGCGATGGCAGATTGTGGTGCGTGGATCAGTCACAGGGCAGCAGTGCTCAGGGCACATCCCTGCCGTAACCATATTGCCAGCAGCAGAGCACACCAGCCAGGCTGACTATTCATGTGGCGGGCTCATTGTGTGCGCTTGAAGGCACAACCAGTCATATTGGCTCAGACGTGAACCCCATGCTCTGAGAGCTGTTGCAAAGCCCTCGTGGACAGAGAAAGAGGCGCTTGTGGTTGCTTGAATGACCGATTGGTCAATCATGTGTCTGGGCTGGGCACTTTTCTTTTCCAGGAGTGGCTGGCGGTCGCCCGTTGTCACCGCTGCAGCAACGCTCAACAAGTGGCGGTGCCCACTCACACGCCCTTTGCGCCAGCGACTTCGCTGCCGCAACGCACACGCGCCCAGGCGTGGACGTTCATGGCTAAAGAAGAAGTACTCAACGCCAAATTACCCAATCACCGGCAGGTGCTGCGCACTCTCTGCATCTGTGCGAGAAAGACCTCCTCGGCTGGTACTGTACCTTAAACCATTCCTGTGAACGCGCATGGCACAACAAACGTGCCCAACGCTCACCAACTAGATCACTGGCAGCTGGCGCGTACGCTTTGCGTCTTCGAGAGCGTCTCGGCTTGGCACAAGGTGTCAGCGCTGCTGCTACGCCTTCCCCCCCTTCCCCACCCACGCACCCCCTTTACGTGATCAGCCAGGCCCCCCCCCCCCCCGCCCCGCGCTCTCAGGTATTCGACTATGGGGTGGACTGGGAGGAGGTGAAGAGCATCGCGCTGCCGCTGCTCAACAAGTTCACGGCGCACACCAACGGCAGCAGCATCAAGATCCGCGACACGGGCCTCGCGTGGAGCTACTACTCCACGGACCCGGAGTGGGGCGGCATGCAGGCCAAGCAGCTGGCGCTGGAGCTGGAGGTCGCGCTCGCGGCGCACGACACCAAGGTGCGCAAAACGGAGGCAATGAGCGTATTGTCATGAATCACAAGGCGCACAACGGAGGCTGTCATGGAACACCAGAACACGAAAGTCCTGATCAGAACACGAGCTCGTGATCACGGGTACTTCGTCCTACAATCCTCCTTTCAAACAAGCAGACGAGCTCGACACTAAGGTGCGCCACGGGCGCAATGAGCGTGTTGTCATGAAAAGTGGCCGCGCTCGCGGCGCACAACACCAAGGTGCACAACACGGAGGCAATGAGCACATATGCAACATGAGCTCTTGATCATGAGGTACCCTATTCCTAAAGGTCTCTTTCGAGACGAACACGAGACCAAGGTGCACAAAGCGGAGGCAATGAGTGCATCGGCATGCAACACGAGCACTTGATAACGACGTACGTTTCCCTAAAGTTCTCCTTGAGTCGAATGGGATCGACTCCGCATCATGCACCCAGTGTGCTGGACGGCGAGCCTTCCTGTGCCTCAATCAGTCTCGCCCTGCGATGGATAAGCTGACTTCAGCAACGATCAACCACAGAGTCCATCTGCAGTTCAGCCGCGGTCCATCGGTGGTCGCTGCATGAGCGTTCAGTCAGTCAGCTGAACACCGCGTGCGCGCAGGGTATTTGCACAGCGCGGCATCAGCTGCGCCTCGTTTCTCAGGAGATGCCCCGCCGGCTGCTGAGATGCCATCGAGCGGCTCTCCGACTTGCATGATGCGCCAGGAACAGTACCCCACTGCCAGTGGAGGATTGCGATCAGTCCTTTGCGGTTGCTGTTGGCCGCGCATGGAATCGTAGAAGGCATGCGCTTGGACTCGAATGCGCAATGGCCACGCGTAAAGGGCGGGGGGACTGGCAGTCGGCGGCGCCTGTGGACAGAGCGCCGGGCGGCACGCAGTGCGTGGCAGCAGACATCACCTGCAGCTCATGGCCGCTTCGTTGAACCCCCTGCCCCCCCACTCCCCCGCTGAACCCCCCCCCAACCCCCCCCCCTATGCAGGTCCAACACGTGCGCGGGCAGATCGAGGTGGTGCCGATGCGCCTCCACAAGGGCGTCGTCGCCAAGACGATCCTGCGCCAGACGGTCGAGCGGCGCGGCTTCCCGGACTTTGTCCTGTGCCTGGGCGACGACGTGAGCGACGAGCACATGTTCACGAGCGTGTACTCGTTCCTGGCGGACGTGGACGCGGACGTGCGCGCGGACGAAGATGGCGCTGTCGATGTGCCCAGCCCCGCGGACGACCTGCGCCTGTACATCTGCACGGTCGGCAAGAAGGTATGTAGGTATTGCATGGATGTGCGTAGGTGTATGTATCGCGCGGACGAGGACGGCGCTGTCGACGCGCCGAGCCCCGCGGACGACCTGCGCCTGTACACCTGCACGGTCGCCAAGAAGGTATGTATGCCCGGAAGGGTAGGTATCACGGGCGTAGACTGCGTGTCCACCCCTGTGCAGTGCCGAGCCCTGCGCACGACCTGCGCCTTGCGGTTGGCAAGAAGGCATGTCATATGCATTGCGCGGACGAGGACGGCATCGTCGACGCGCTGAGCCCCGCGGACGACCTGCGCCTGTACATCTGCACGGTCGGCAAGAAGGTATGTAGGTATCGCAGGCGTACTGCCCGCGCCGTGCGAACCATGTCGAGCCCCGCGAACCTGCGCCTGTACATGTGCACGGCTGTCAAGCAGGTGCTGCGATGGCCGCCTGAGGCTGCTCGTTGCCTTGCGCGGTTGCGCAAGGTGGCTGCAGCGAATGCGCGCGCGTTTATCTACGCCTTTCAGCACGCGCGCGGCTATCGCCACATTGCAGTGGCCCCGGAGCGCATCGTCAGTGTAGGCACCGCGTGCACTCCTTACACTCGTCCATGCGACGTACCGCAAGGCACGTGACACACTGCATACACCACCAGTGCTCAGCAGCAGTCAGTGCTCATGCATGCCCCCCCCTCCCTCCCCTCTCTTCGCCTCCCGCGCGTGCAGCCGACGCACGCCACGTTCTACGTGGACGACGCCGCAGAAGTGGAGGAGCTCATTGTTGCTATGTCAGACACACACACTTAGCCGGAAGGGGCGGTACCCCCCCCCCCCCCCCCCCCCCCCCCCCATACCCCCAACCCCCCAAAAGAGACGTACTGAGTGCACAGTTAGACGAAGGGGCGCGGAGTCGCGACGGAGGAGTAAAGCGGCGGCGCGCGCGGGGGGCCGGATTTGAGGAGCGCGCGGCATTGCTGAGCGCTGCTGAGAGAGAGCTGCGCGCGCAACGCGGGGCCCCGCAATAGGAGTCTGTGTGTGATAAGCGTCCCTTGCGCGCTCGCGCCCCTCGTGCGGTGGCCGCGCGGCGCGCTGTGACATGTTTCAATTACACCCCCACGCCCCGCAGGGCGCACGTTTTTTTTGCTGCACATGGGTGTACCTGCCTGCCTGCGCGCGATTGCCGGCATCGCTTGCGCCTGCTGCTCATTTGCCTTGGCTTTCTGTGTTGTTGATGTCTTTTGGAACTGCGGAGAGTAGTCGTTGTGCCCCAGTGCGTGTTTGCCGTAGATGTTGTGCGTGGGGGGTTGCTGTATTGACTGCACCGCTGCCACATCGACGGGAGTCGTTCATTGAGATTCAGCATGTTCAGTGCCCTCTGTGAACGCAGATACTGATGGTGTGTGTGTGTGTATTGATTCGCTTACCTGACAGCACAACAATAGTGTGTAAACTGTTTCGTCGGTTTCATTGTAGCGAAAAGTATTGTTTCCTTTTGGCAGAACAGTGGCGAAAGCTTCTCTGCGCGCTAGAGAAGAGGTCTCTTCTGCTAGCTATAGATTACATGGCATCGAGCTGTCGTGCCTACCGTGTCAAGCGAAGGATAGTCATTGAGAGATCGGCAACAAGATGGTCAGGGACAAGCGAGAGGTGAGGGCTGACATCGGCTTAATCTGTCGTGGGGCTTCCAATCGGCACGGAAACAGATGCTTTTTCTCGCGTGCTTCCTTGCTGGCGTCCGTTCCCAGGCCATGGCACATGAATTGAGTCCTCATATCGCCTCAAGCGCTGTTGATGGTCCGTGCTTCTGTGCTCAAGCACCCAGCTCATTAGTTGAAGTACAAGTGTTATTCAACCTCATGTGTACGGTTTCGCCCCCCCTTCCCGATGCCCACAGTTCGGACTGTTCAGCGTGATGCGGGGCGGCGATCCAGTGGCGGCCGCCATGCCGCGCCCCCTCCCCGCACGCGCGGGTGGCTCGGGCGGCAAACGGCGCAAGCTCGCCGACAGCAGCAGCCGCGGCGCCCCCCTCAACAAGTCCACCAGGTACTGCGAGATCACCGGGCGTGGCAAGGGGCGCGGCGGGCGGCCAGGGGTCGACGGCGGTGGCGGCGACGCCGGCCGGCAGCGCCGCCGCCAGGACCATTGGAAGCGGGCCAAGGCAAAGCGCCAGGCGGCGCACGGGCAGAGGCGCAAGGCGCCGCTCACGCCAATCCGGTTCGCCACGGGGCGGACGGCGGGGGGGGGGCGTGGGCGAACCTGTTCACATTTGGCACGGACCTGTACGGGACGACGCTCGGCGTGGAGAGGATGGAGGATTTGGAGAGCGTGGCGGGTGACGCGCCGCCGGTGCCGCCGGCGGCAGCGGCGGCGGCGGCGGCGGCGGCGGCGGCGGCGGGGCTGCAGGGCGTGGCCAGTCCGCTGCGCAGCGGCGCTGCTGAGGAAATGACGTGCGGCTGAGGGTGGGCGTCGCTGTGGGGTTGGATAGTTGTGTGTGTGTGTGTGTGCTGTGTCGTGAGCGCAGTGTAGACTGCAGCATCGGGAGGATACATACATGCATGCCTGCTCCCGAATGCGCACTAGTCGTACGCCTCTCTGCCAGTGGCCCCCGGCTACTCGCGAGCGCCAAGCTTCTGTTGCACGACCACAGCCTCCACGCATGCGCGGCGGGGCGCCTGCTTCTATATATGTTTGTCAGGGCAAACTGTACAGTTAGAGTGTGAGGTGCGGAGTGTCATACAGTCGTGGCGCGCTTGAGCCCTTTGACCAAGAGCAGCTAGCTGGCGGCGTGCGTGGGATCTGTGTGAAGTAAAACCTCCTTTACAGAGACAACTACGCTTACGTCAGCAGCACTAGGACAGTGGCAATTGTGCTTTTAGCTTGAAGGGCAAGGGGCGGTTGCTCATCTACATACCGTAGCAACATTTGCGGTTTGTGCGGCGGTGTTGCGCCATCCTCGCTGAGCATGAAGCCTTAGAGCAATGTGCCATCCGGCGCGGCCATTCGGCATGAGAATACTCTAAGCACACAAGTACCATGGTGGGCAAGGACTGCAGCTTGACACGGGGGGACCGTCTGCTCGTGTCCCTGTTACATATGTAATTAGAGACGAATATGCTGTGGTGTGCATGCATCTCTCACTCATTTTGCTCTGCTTTCGCTGCGCTCGCTGTGTTGCCTGTCTTTCTGCGCAGCCGTCTGTGCGTTTCTGCCTCTCCTGGTCATGCTCCACCTTGCGGCCTCCAGATGTGGCTGCTAATTTCATGTTGTACAGGCCTGAACCACTGCATGTTTTGGCTGTATCATTGGCGCGTCATGCACTTGAGCCTGGACGTAGCCTAACCCCAACCCCAACCCTAACCACCTCAAGTTGTGGTTCTGCGTGAAGCACGGTCTTCTGCAGCAGGCACGTTCCTCGAGCCGTGTGCCCCCTTGACACATGCATGATCGTCAATCGACAATCTTGGCAGGTCAACACTGTGCAGCAGTGTCTCATTCTCTGTAAGCACGTTGCACATCCGCACTAACGTTAAGTAGAGCAAGGCTGCAAGTCACCTTATTTGTCAAGCAACAAGCAGTGTCCTGTTCAGTGCTCACAATGTGCAGCCATTCATGTAGCTCTGCAGCACATTCACAACAAGCATCACTGAAAGCATCTCTGCGCATCTGATCACAGCATGCAGAACACCCAAAAGCGAGCATGCCACCGCTTCAAAAAACCACTTGCCACAAGTCAACACCAGTTTTGTCACATTTACACTTGCGATGCGCACTTGAAGTGCATCGCACGGGCAATCTTGACCTTTGGATCACACCTGACCTTCTTGAAGTGCGCCGACGGGCATCTCTGATAAACTTCGTGCTTCAGCAGGGTAAAGTAAAGATGAGCTCTCAGGTGCAGAGGTTTGCCTGCACAAGCGCCACCGCGCGGCGCGCCTTTTCACACACACAGCGACATCCGTAGATGCACCCATCGCACGCCACGACCACTCTTGTCCCTGCAGACTACACACTGCCTCGCTTAGAGTTAGGGTTAGGTGAACCTCAGGGCGCCTACATTGCCCCCCCTTTCCCCCCCCCCCCGTCGTAACTGGCGGGGCAGCCGCGCCAGCCTATGCAAACGCACACGCACACTCGCAGTCGCTGCCATCTACACACATCGGGCAGCAGCACCATCACCAACGGCGCACTGCGATGCGCCGAATCACCGCGCGGCACCATCTTCAACTTGAAGTTCAGACCTCAGCAGCTGCGCTTGCGCACACGCCGCAGCTCGGGGGCGAGCGGCGCCCTCAGAAACGCGCAGCGGCGGCAGAGGGCTGCTGCTGCCGTTTGCCGAATGGCCCCCTGGAAGCACTTCAACTTCATGTTGGACTTCAACTTGAAGTTGAGACCTCGGCAGTTGACGCAGCGGCGGCGGCCTGGTGCCGTGCGAGGCTCTCCTCGAAGCACGTGTCGATGGCGCCGCTGAGATAAACAGCGGAGTCGAAGGGGACGGCGTTGCGGCCGCCGAGCTGCTCCTCGAGCGCGTCCATGTTGAAGTTGGCTGCGAGGTTCGCCTGCGCGGCGGGCTTGTGCGGGCTGCTGTTGACGAAGACGAACTGCGCGCGCGGGGAGACCGCACAACAACGATTGAAGTAGAAGTTTTCTTATACTGCACACAGCGGTGAAAATGAGCAGAGTGTGCCAGACAAGCAAGGCCAGGTTCATCGCGCCACAGATGAAGGAGAGCGAGGCGCGGTGATTGAGAGGGGCAGCAGGTGAGATGCGAGGCGTGCGGGGGCGGGCGGCGGCGCGCAGCGTGCGCAGTGCCGCGTTTGTATATGCGACAGTTGTGCTCTCATGATGGGGTGATGTACCCGCACAGGACGTGCATGGCGTGGAAGCATATGGCAGAGGCTGCTGCTTGTGCGGTTTGCTCCCGTGTCGTATGCATGCGGTGAAGCGAGTGACGAACCACGCTGGCGCCACCACCGGTCAACTGTGCGTGTGCATGTGCTCGCAGTATCTGCCTTTCTTGAGGTACATATTTGACGTGATCGTCAATGCGCGGTTGGGACACTTCGAGTCGTCAGAAGATTCACGCAGACTCTAATTCATGTCATGAAAAGCTTGACAGTGACCATCTGCACTTTTCTCGCGGCCCACGCGAGAATCAACACGTACATGGCGTTTAAGTGGTTGTCGTTGAGACGCTTTGAGACTGTCACACGACATGTAGATTCCGTACAGCAAGCTTCAAGTTAGATGCCATTCATCTGGGCTTTTTCGCGCCCTGAAGCGAGAATTGATAAAAAGTACAAAGCACACTGCGTGTATGAACCTCACCTTCTGGCGAGTGACGTGGTCGATGAAAGGGTAGATGATCTGCAGCGCGAAGAAAAGAAAAGACGAGGGTTGGGGTGAGCAAGGAGGGCAACCAGTTTAAGGCAGTGCAATGGTCAGAGGAGGCACGAGACATCGGTGCTGCCGCACAGCGCCTTACACTACTCGCGGAAGCGGCTTGCACTAAGCGTCAAGCGCCTGCTCCCGTCCAGGTCGCGCGGCGCCGCGGGCAGCATTTTGGCATTATGTAGTTGTTGATGCATGAACAAGAGAATAAGAGAGTGAACATACTCATGTTGAGTGCACAGCCTACGCCATACCGTGCGCACATGCAGGCACCCAGGCACGCACAGTAACTCGCTGTGGGTGCAGATGCGGTAGCCTCACCACCTGCTACGCCAGACAGTCAGGCAAACAGACCGCTGATGATGTCATCAGCAGCAGGCAAGACAGCAATCACAAAGCTGCCGCGGCGCCAAACAACAGCTACCGCGCTTGCCTTCCAGAACCCTGTGAAAATGTACGGCGGGTTCATCATGTAACTGACGCCCAGCAGCTCAGGGTAGTGGTCCTGGACGATGTTGAGCGTGGAGCGGCTCGTGCGCATCGGCGGCGCGTTGCGCAGGCTGTAGCCCGCGTAGTCGATGACCATGCACAGCTTGCCCATGCCGGAGGTCTTGCGCTGCAGCGTGAGGCGCGCGCGCTCCTGCCGCGTACCGCAGGGAGGACATGGGCGTGTGTTGAGCGCTGCTGCCGCGCACACACAGAAACAGAGTAGGTGGCGGCGTGCGTGGACCAGGAGCGCGGGCTGCTGCCACGTCACACGACGCGCAGCGCATGCAGCGAATGGTGAGCGCTGCTGCCGCGCACACACAGGAACAGAGTAGATGGCGGCATGCGTGCACCAGGCACACGCGCTGCTGCCGCGCACGCAGAGAGCACGCGGCGTATGTTGAGCGCTGCTGCCACTCAGAGGGGAAATAGAGTACATGGCGACGTGAGTTGAGCGCTGCTGGGGGCGTGCGCTGAGCCATGCTTTAGAGGGCGTGGAGCGCTGCTGAGGCGCGCGCGCTCCTGCCGCGCCACACACGACGTGCAGCGCTGCGGCGAATGGTGGGCGTTGCTGCCGGGCACACACAAAAGTAGCGTAGATGGCGGCGTGGGTTGAGCGCTGCTGTGGCGCACACGCCGCTGCACGAGCGCGCAGAGCACATCATCATGTACACCGAGAGGCGGGCGCTCACGATAGAGACAGTCGCGGCACTACTCAAGCGCGCGCTGCTGCCGCGCATGCAGAGGGCACATGGCGTGCCTTGAGCGCTGCTGCCGCTCACGCAGAGAGCACATGGCGTGGAATGCTTCTGGGCGTGTGTGTTGAGCGCTGCTGAGAGGGCGCTGAGCACTGCTGGGGCGCACGCGCACCTGCGCGAGTGCGATGCATGCTGAGCGCTTGCTGGCGCGTGCGTCGCAGAGGCGGACGCTCGCGGCGGCGACAGGCGCAACGCTGCGCGTCAGGCGGATCGAGGTGCGCTACGCAGCCGACACCGTGCTCGCAGCGCGGCGATTGCTCAACGACCAGCCGCATGCGCCGCTACAGCAACACCATGACACAAACAAACACGTTGCTGCTTCCCTCTCAGAGCGCGTACCCTCATACTGCGTGCCCCCAGCGCTCAGCACGCCAAGTGCACATTGGTCAACATGAAGGCACACACGCTGCTGTAGCTACACAGCCCCGCGCACGAACGCATGTCATCGCAGGCGCCCGCCTGAAGAGCATGGATACCGCTGCACTGCTGTGCGGCGGCAGCTACGATGAGGACTACAGCGTGAGGGTTAGGGTTACGGTTATGGTTAGGGTTTGAAGTTGTGGCATGGGGGGTCACCGAGCGCGCGGGCGGCGTCGTCATTCGCAAGGGAGCTACAGCAGCGAGCACACGTGAACGTCCTAGCGCAAACTAGCTGCGGCAGCGCGCAGACACACTTGCCATCTGGTACACGAGGTGCTTCATCTGGTCGTCGTGCATGTGCGTGTTCTCCTGCGACGGGCGCATGATGAGGCACACGCGGCCCTGGGTGTCCTCGCCGCGCACGTAAATCTGCAATGACAAAAGAGAACACCGAGTCAAAGCAGGAGAATTGTCAGCCTGAAGCATCTCAATGGCGATGTCAACGGATCCAAACAGCAAAGACAGAATGCAGAACACCATGTCAAAGAAACGAAGTCGTCAGCCTAAAGCATCTTATAGCAATCGCAACCAACAGCAAGGACAGAACACAGAACACCGCGTCAAAGCAAGACACCTGTCAGCCAAACGCATCTTCATAGCGATCGCAACAGACCCGAACAGTGACCGAAATGCATGCGCCGGCTAGGGCAGACGGAGCGTTGCGTCATTTCTGCTGCATCCGGCGTAGGGGCATGATGTGTTTGCGCCCCTGAAACCAAGCTCCGTGTTGCAGTCAGTGTCCGCTTTCCCGTCGTACCGAATGCTGAAATCAAAGAAAAAAGGTCGCGGCCGCGCCGCTGTTGGAAACACGCCGCGGCGGCCAAGAGCGCGCTCACTTGCGCACTGCCGCAGGCATGCGCGCAGTCTCCAGTACGCCCGCGCAAACGACCAAACGTAGCAGCGCTCGTCGTCCGCACTGATGCCGTATGTATGTATGCATGTATAAATTCGCGGCCGACGCGCGTCATCGGCTCCCTGCCTGCAGCGCACGCGCAGCGTGCGCGCGCGCCGTGTTGCGCTCGCGCACACGAGCCAGCACAACACGATTGGGCAGGGCGCTTGGATGCGGCAGCAGCGCTCAACAGGCCAGTGCCACCGCGCTCTAGTGCTCAAGATATAGATGCCTACGTTCGTGGCGTCGGCGCTAACCCTAGCCCTAACCCTGACCCTAGAGACTGAAACAGCGGTACGCAGTGCCGTGCGTCCAGCTCCAGCATAGATCAGGATCGGCGCTGCCGTAATGTATGTATGTATGTTTGCTGGAGGCCTTCGGCAAAGCTCGCACCGCGCTCGCCGCTTGCAGCACTACTGTACCAGAAGCAGGACGCCTATTTCACAGAAAAAGGTTCAATTTGTGCGGTCTGCAGCGCCGCGCAGCGCGGTCGAATCACCTTTCCAGTGGCGTTTTCGCGCCTTATGGTCTCCATGATGTCGCCGCTGAGGATTTTCTGCACGCCAAAGTCGCGCCGCCAGTCCAGCGTGTGCTGCAGCATGGCGCTGGCCTTGGGCAGATCATACTGCCTCGCTCTGCACGCAGATAGAGAGAAAGAGAGTGTTTGCAGGCATGGGGGCAGCGTGAGCGCGATCGGTGCTGGTGCTGGTTGTTCATATCCCATGTAGACGTACACCTGAAGAACATGTGTACCTGAAGTACGAACAGCCTGCCGGCGCGAGGCGCACAGCTGCCTCGCTCTGCAAGCAGGGGGATTGTGTTTGCAGGCATGAGGGCCCGCGCGGTGCTATTCGGCTGGTTGTTTCATATGTATGCACAGGTTCAAAGCCACACTTGCATGGCGCTGGCCTTGGGCAGATCATACTGCCTCGCTCTGCACGCAGAGAGAGAGAAAGCGAGTATTTGCAGGCATGGGGGCAGCGTGAGCTCGATCGGTGCTGGTGCTGCCTGTTTCATATTCTTCCAAAGTTTTATTTCATGAAGATATTTATACGTGCAGCGCGAATGCGGGTTCAACGCAAGAGCGGCTGGGGAGGCGTGCTGCCGAAGTCTAGCGCTGCGGGGGAGACGCCACAGTTTGATCGACGAAGGGCATTGCGAGACAAGGTCAGACGCAACGCCGCTGCGTATTGCGCGTAGTGCATGCGAAGGCATGTACGCATGCATGTGCATGGCAGACATCGCGTCGCATGGCGTGCAGCGGCATTGCGTGACGAGGCGGCACCCGCAACACAGAGGGCCATTGCTGATTGGTCTCCAGGTAAATTTGTACATATAGGTATGGCACGCGTAGGGGGTTCGAGCTGATGTGCCTGAATGAATCATGTGGCTGACGGGTCGGTACATGTATGCCACCGAAGGCTGGTCCTTTTCAAATCAAGTGCAAAGCAAAATACGTAACTTGCAAGCAGCTCATCAGATCCGCAATGGCACGCGTACGCATCTTTTCAACCATGGGATCTTAGATCTGACCTGCAAAATTGTGAACCGCTGTGCATGTAGTCATGAAAGAGCATCATACTACAGCGACGACGACTTGGCTTCGACCACCATGTGCGTCGTGCAGGCTGATCCCCAGAACAGCAACAGTGTTTGTTAATGTTGTTTTTTAATGGGCAACAGGGCCATAAATTCACCAAAAATGTTACCCCTGCACACGTACACCTGGTCATGGTGAACTGTGGCACTTTTCCTGAACCTGGACCAAGTGTACGGAAAGACTTGGCGAGGTTGTCAGGTAACCTTTTACTCATGTTCTCTGTAAAACAGTGTCATTGAGGCATGGTGGTAGAGACAACCACCGGCGCTGCTTTGGGGTCGCACACCTTCACATGACGCGCCGGCCGACGTTTCTCCAGTTTCCTCGATTGAAGACGCATCATGAGCATGCCAGCTGCACTGACTGCCGAAACTGTCAGCAGACCTTATCAACTCAATATCGGCGTCGCCTTGCACGCTCTCTCACCTAAGGTAGCGCAGCAGACATTGGTCATCTAGATCCATGCCCTGCCCATCCTGCTCCGCGAACTGACTCCTCATTTCCGCCAGCGCTGCCTCCTGGCGTGGGTCCAGCGCATCTGCGACGGCCATGGCTGCCTCGGAAGCAGCGCCTGAGCCCTGTGAGTGCCCTGGAGCGCGCGCGCACGCTGGTGTTTTTTTTTTATGACATTTTTCAAGCCCTAACCCTACATGGCTACACAACTGAGAAAAGTGTTGGAAGCAAAGCGATGGCGAAGAAGAAGGGAGGGGCTCCGGCAGCTGCGGAGGAGAAGAAGAGCCGAGCGGAGACAGCCGCGGAGGCCATCGCCAAGCACAATGCCGTAGCGGCAGCGGCAGCAGCGGCGGCCGACCCTGATGATCCTGATGTGCCCACCTGTGTCATCTGCTGCGAGATGTTTGGTGAGTGCCGCTGCGCCGCACCATGAGAGCTGCGGCTGCATCATTTACCCGCTGGGCACACCTTGCATGCGCCCTGATGTGTGCGGCGGCACTGTGCTTGGTCGTTCTTGCCTTGTCATGATTCGCCATTCGTACTTACGCACCATCATTGCCATCGTACTCCCACAGACGAGGAGAAGCGGCTGGCTGCGGTGGGAGCCTGCAATCATCCCGGAGTGTGCTCGCTGTGCTATCTGCGGCTGCGGAAGCTGATGAAGGAGTACAACTGTGTGCTGTGCAAGACACCTATGGAACAGGTACGGCGCATCTGTGCGTGACAGAGCAGTGAGTGAAATGCCATTGCTAATTTCTAAGAGGCGCACTCAATTGGCGTTATTCCCAAGCTGTCAGTATCGTGAGAGATGTCACCACACGCATTTCTCCAGCACTTGAACTTGCGGACTTCAACTCAGACCACTGTTTCCTTATGGATACGAATCAAAAGATTGTAGAGCTCTAGGTGACAAGGAGTGATTAGCCGCAAGTGCCCTCCACCAATAACCGTGGTCGCCGCTGTCGAAGTCATTGGCCTTTATGGCAGACGAAAGAGCTTTTGAGGCGTTGACCACCAATGCCACTCACAAATACTTGTCATCCAGTCTGATGTCACACTCACTAGCAGGGCGACGTCTGACACATGAGCAGCCACTGATATATTTCTGGTTTAAAGTCGCGGTGACGCTTCAGCAGCCACTACTGTGTGCACAAGCTGACACACACCTCCTCCATGCCCCCCCCCCCCCAAATCGCTGCCGCCTCGCCAGCTCATGATCTGCGACGTCGACGGGCTCCAGCCCTTCAGCGACTTTGCCATCTGGGGCAACGACGCGGGGCCCAACTATGTCTGGGACGAAACCGCGCGCGCTTTCCTGCCGCGGCCTTATCTGGACTCCTTTGTCTCGCACCTGGACGAACCCGCGTGCGGCGTGGCGACCTGCAAATCGGGGCTGCTGCCGTCGCAGGTCAGTCAGCATACCTGCCTACCCCCCGTACCCCCTGCCCGGGTTGGGGGCGTAGCAGCACAGATGCCGCGCGTGTGTCTGTGTGTGTGCGCATGTGTGTTTGCGTGTGTGTGTCGCGTGGAGCGCTGCGCATGAGAAGCTGTGACGGCAGAGCTCGTCGGTGAGGCGCTGCAGTGCGGCGCAATCGGTTCCGTCAGGCCCCGGCGCTGGCGTGCTGCTGGGGGTTTTGCGGCCCCCGTGGCGCTGTTGAGCCGTGTCGCACGATACTTGCGTGAACCTGCACATACTAGCCTGGACGGCAGCGCGCTTTCCTGCTTATGCAGCCACGCTACAATGCCGACGAAGCTCGTCTCTTTGTTGTGCGTAAACATACGGAGTGCCTTCTTCCGACGACTGCAATGATTTACAACTTCAAGTATCATGAATGACTTCCCCCAGGAATATACTGTAACATGTAGATGCTTTGCACGCAAATGTATGTGCAACTGCAGGGCGCGCTGGAGTCGCACCTGCGCGAGCGCCACGGCCTCAGCCTCTGCCGCGTGTGCCTCAAGCACAAGAAGGTATTCCTGGCGGAGCACCGCCGCTTCTCGGCTCAGGAGCTGGAACATCACATCCGGCAAGGTGAAAACTTCAACTTAAACTTGTAGACTTCAAGATCATGCTTTTGTGTGTTGAGGTGCACAAGACGCAGTGGCGTCAAACTTTGGTTAGATACTGAAAGTGTCAGCGTGTGCACGCAATTTTCCGCACGAGACAAGGGTCTGGTCGGGGTGCGCGAATGCGAATCACAGTCCCCATTTGACATTGATGATGTTGAAGTTCAGCAGCACGGTGGAGAGCCATGATTGATTGCGTCCGTGTCAGCCCTGCAGCCACGTGCGTCAGCATCAATGTACCACTCTATGCTACACCTCAATCCAGACACTGCTACGCAAGTGCAGACGCACCACTCAAGTCGGGTCCCGTTGCTGCAAGTGCTGCGCGCAGGACAACGATGAGCGCTGTTGCAGCATCTACTTCAACTGTTGAGGTCTTGCCTGCTGCGCCACATCCTCTGCAGGCGAGCCCTTTGAGACGCACTACATCCAATCTCGTCCCCTGCCAGTCTGCGAGCGGCCGCGACTCCGCTTTCTTGTTGTCACGCGCTACGCAAGCGCTGTCATTTGTTGCTTTGAAGCGCCTAGCTGAACGCGTCTACGTGCCGCTGCCATGCGCCTGGTTGCCCCCCCTGTGCCCCCCCCCCCCCCCCTCTCCCCAGGCGACCCCACGCACGGCTTCTTCGGCCACCCGCGCTGCGAGTTCTGCCGCTCGCGCTTCTACGACAAGTCGCACTTGTTTGAGCACCTCACCAAGGAGCACTACACGTGCCACCTGTGCGAGGCCGCGGGGCGCCTGCACAAGTACTACCGCGACTACGCGGACCTGGAGTCGCATTTCCGCAGCGACCACTACCTGTGCGAGGTGCGCCCTCCCCCCCTCCCCCCCCCCCCCACATTACCTCATTAGAAGTCGACCCCGTCTTTGATCCAATTGCACATCCGCAGCGACCACTACCTGTGCCAGGTGCGCCCCTCCCCCCTGCCCCCCCCCCACCCTTGTTTACAGCCCCCGTCCCCGACCCTCCACCCCGCTTGTTCACCGCGTCAACCTGGTCGTCGATGACTGCAATTGCATGTCAAAACTTCAACTTCAACTTCAACTTAAGGGCTCTCTGTCGGCGCCCCCCACGGGCGTGTTGATCAGTGCTCAGTTTGCGTTGGGCTGATGCCCTCAGTATGCTGCCGCGGTTGCTCGGCGCTGGAGGGCGCTGCAAGTTTCATTTGAGGACCACTTGTAGTTGCATGTAGCGGGCCACAGAAACTTGGACTTGACTCTCGAGTCGAGGCGAGTCCGAGTAGCAGGTGATCGGAATATGGAGTTGTGTGTGTCGGGCGTCACCAGCCGCCCTTGTGACACGCGATGCGACGTTTGGCACCCGTACGCGCAGTGTGCAGAGAGCTGGAGCGGCGGGCAAAGCCTAGCCTTCGGGCTAGCAGAGTCGTCTCAACGCTCAGTCTGGCGCCGCGCGTCACGCCATGCACAATCCCACGCACCCCGTGCGCATCGCTGGGCCAGCTCATTGTATATGCCCCGCCAGATGCGACGGAGACCGCACGCATCCGCTATGAAGCCGTATTGTGTATCTTCTTGCACTCAGTCCTCTCACCACAGCTCAACCCCCACCCCCCTACCCCCGCCCCCCCGCAGGACCCGTCATGCCTGGCCAAGAAGTTCACCGTGTTCGCCAACCACATCGACCTGCAAGGGCACATGATATCGACGCACCCCGGCGCCCCCGTGCCGCGCCGCATCGAGGTGAACTTCACGGTGCGACGCTCCGGTCGCGACGGCACGGGGCAGCCGGCGCAGGGCGGCGGCGGCGGCGGCAGCGGTGGTGGCGGCGGCGGCGGCGGCGGCGGTGCGGAGCAGGAGGGGGAAGTGCATGAGTGGGAGTACAGCGGACCGTCGGGGGCAGAGGAGGAGGCGGCGCGGCGGCGGCAGGAGGTGGGTGGTGGCAGTTACGCTGTAACCGCCGCTGGTGTGGCCTTTGACTGTTTGCTCAACTGCAAGTAGGAGCTGACAGGTAGGAGCTGACAGGAAGGGGTCAGGGGCTGCTGGTACCGGTAGACGTCAAGTGCTTGCGAGGGTTTACCCACTGTGCGCAGTAAGTGGGACTGAAGGAGGAGCGGATCGGCGTGAAGTGTGAAGGCGATTGATCTGATCCGGGCCCTGCTCTGACCATATGTTCAAAGCTCATTCTAGTCCCTCAGGCGGTTTGATCTTCAACAACGGCACACACGGTTGGCTGCCCAATGGCGGCGGCTCATCCACGGTTGTGCGTCATGCTACAGTGCTTCTCAAGCTCGTACGATGCTTGTCTAGGAGTATGACCCTGAGCGATGCACTGAGAAGAACGCGTTTCCATGTAGCAGTGTAGTACTGGCGCATCAACTGCGCACCGACAGCACCCTGAATGCAAGCAGGGCTGCACAAACCACAGCATGAGCAGTACGCTACAGGACGCTTGCAGAAGCGTAGGGAAATGTATGGGTTGCATCACTTTGCATAATCTGAAACTTCAACTTCAATCCTAGAGCACTGCACCACAGTGCCTGTGCTCTCAGGGCCAGGGTCAAGGTCAGAGCGAGGGACCCTCCATGCTCCACCTACTAAGGCAGCGGCGCTGCAACTCTTCGCTTTGTATACCGTGTACTATCAAGAGGCAATCATGGCGCGGTGCATGTGGGACTCTGGCCTCACGCTGCGAGCTCGTGCTGCCTGTCAGCCGCCCCCCCCCTTCCCCTGCATCGCTTGAATCTCACCGCACATGGACCTCGCAATACACCTTTACTCTATGGTTGCCACCTGCTCACCGTAGCCATCGCCTCGCTGCCTCTGCAGGCAGAGGACTTCCCTGCTCTCGCGGAGGGCGCTGCGCGGCAGATGGCGGGCTGGGTGAGGGAGTCAGCCGCGGGCGGGCGCGCGCCGCAGCGGGACGACTTTCCGTCGCTGCCCGGGGGGCCGGCGCCGCGTGCGCGGGGGGCGGCAGGCGGCGCTGGCGTTCCTGCGGTGAGTGACTCTCTCTCTCGCCGCTTGCAGGCACATTCACAATGTTACCATAGTTTGGGAGTGGATCGCAAGGGATGTAGTCGTAGTTCTGTCGCGTCGCAGCGGGACGACTTTCCGTCGCTGCCGGGGGGGGCGGCGCCGCGTGCGCGGGGGGCGGCTGGCGGCGCTGGCGTTCCTGCGGTGAGTCACTTTCCCGCCTGCTTGCAGCGCATTCACCATAATTTGGCAGTAGCTGCTTGGTCGCAACAGGCGCGATCGTAGTTTTGTTGCGCCGCAGCGGGATGACTTTCCGTCGCTGCCCGCGGGGGCCAGCGCCGCGCTCGCGGGGGGCGGCAGGCGGCGCTGGCGTTCCTGCGGTGAGTGACTCTCTCTCTCGCGGCTTGCAGGCACATTCACAACGTATACCATAATCTGGCAGTGGGTGCTTGATTGCAAGGGGTGTAGTCGTAGTTCTGTCGCGCCGCTGCGGGACGACTCTCCGTCGCTGCCGGGGGGGGCGGCGGGCGCTGTGGGCGTCCCTGCGGTGAGCGATGCCCTCGGCTGCTTGCACTATGTTTCAATGTATACGGCGTGTGCTTGCTTGCAACGATCGTGATAACAGGTATTTGGTACAGCAACCAGCAGGCACCGTCTGTGCAGGCGGGGCGTAGCCGTGACGGCACCGACCCCCAAGGTCTGGTCGTGCGCTCCGCGGCGCTCATTGAAGCGCGTCTCGATGTTGAATGGCGCGCGCGCGCATAATGGAGCGCGCACAGCAGACGCAGCAGCAGCGTTATGGCAGCGGCGGCAAACATTGATTCTGAGGAGGAGGGCTGAGATCCTGCTGTACGTTGCGTGGTGCGCATGCTGGTGCGCGCGTGACTCCGCAGCAACCCTCGGAGTCTTCCGTTTTGTGGGCGCATCTTAGTCACTGTGGCAGTGGCTGGGGTGATTGATGTATGCTGACGGCGCAGCGTACGGCGCCTTGGCCATGAAGCCATGCCATCACCCCGCAGCCTGCTGACGAGTGCCCCCGCCGCCACAGCAGCAGCAGCGCTCTGCGTCCATGGCGTGCGGACATACGCATCCGCGGCCTGTAGCTGCTGCTGCCGACACTGCTTTCTGCATGCCCATTTGGTCGACGCTTCATATTGTGCACCCGGTCACAGTGATTTGCGCCGTCATCACGCACGCCTGCAACCTCGCAGAAGCGCCCTCTCCCTCAGCGCTGACTGCCTCACCACCCTCGCGGTGGCGCGCACGCCGCGCATCCTGCACAGCGTTCGCTGGCAGCGTGCCTCCCTGTGCAGCAGCTGCAGTCGTGCCCTGCTGCCGCGCTCACCATGCTGCCGCCGCCGCGCCGCGTGCTCATCACGTGCTTCTACTCACTCACC
Source organism: Tribonema minus (assembly GCA_017506865.1). Classification (NCBI taxonomy): domain Eukaryota; class Xanthophyceae; order Tribonematales; family Tribonemataceae; genus Tribonema; species Tribonema minus. Next base: position 98,605 of record JAFCMP010000149.1, read on the forward strand.
CGCTGCTGCACCGTGTGCGCTCACTCGCTTCGCGTGTCGTTTCTGTGCGCAGGGCGGCTTCCGGGCGGCGGTGCAGGCGTACCCGACGGCTGCGATGCTGGCGGCGGCGGACGAGGACCCGTGGTCGTACCCCTCGCTGCCGACGCAGCCAGGGCAGCAGGCGCGCTTTGGTAACATGAAGATCAAGGTGAGGCGACGTGGGTAAGCGGGGGGCGGTGGTTCGCGCTGCTGCGGACGTTGCACAAGGCCACGTGGGGAAGCGGGACGGGGAGAGGGGGGGGGGCTGTTGCAGACTTTTTACGCGGCTCTGGTGTGCGCTCGCACGACTCTGCACAGCTGCGCACACGCACTTGAGGAGCGCATTTTAGCGCAGAGGGAGAGTCGACGGAGTGCGTTGGCGGCAGTTGCATGCCGATTGACAGCAATGCCAGTGTTTGCCGGCATGAGCACTGCTGAGCACTGCTGAGCCGTTCGTGGTCCGCACTCGCCGTGCACGCTCCGCGCACGCGGTTTTGACCACTCTGCGCGCTCGGCCTTTGGGTGCTCGGGCGCCTGCGCACTTTGCGGGTGCACGACGCTGGCTGACGAGGCTCACCGCCCTGACCCTAACCCTAACATGCGCGCACCGCACACTTGCCATGTGAATGCTGCAGGTGGAGAAGCCCAAGAAAAAGAAGGGCGGCGGCGGCGGCGGCCTCACGAGCCCCATCCCGCATGCCTCCCAACAGCAGCTGCAGCAGCAGCAGCAGCGGCGAGAAGCGCCAGCGCAGCAGCACCAGCCGGCAGCGCCGCCGCCGCCGGTAGCGCTGTCGCCGCCGCCAGACCCCGGCGAGGTGCTCGCCTGCCTGCGCGCGGCGCTCGGCGATGAGGGCTTCGACGCGCTGAAAGCGCTGTCCGCGCAGTACCGCACGCGTGCCATCTCCGCGGAGCGCTACGTCGCCACGGCGAGCGCCATGATGCCGCCGCCGGCGCCGTTCGTCGAGCTGTTCGCGCCGCTCGTCGCCATGCTGCCGGACGCGGACCTGCGCGACGCGCTCGTGCCGCTCATCGAGGCCGACAGGCGCGGCCGCGCGATCTTCGCGCCCGCGCCCGCTGCCGCCGCCGCTGCCGCGCCGCCGCCGCCGCTGCCGCGCGCTGCTGCGCCGCAAGCGGCGCCTATGCGCCCCCCGCCCATGCAGTACGCGCCGCCGCCACCATCAGTGACCGCGTCGCCGCCGCCGCCGCCTGCGGAGTCAGCGCCACTGTCACTTAATTGGGCCAATGGCGGCGGCAGCAGCAGCAGCGGCGGCGGCGGCGGCGGTGGCGGCGGCGGGGCTCGCAGGGGGCCCGCCGTGAGCTCCGAGGAATTTCCGGGGCTGTCGTCTGGCGCCGCCAATGGCAGCAAGAAGGCGCCGCCGCAGCAGCAGCAGCGCAAGGCGCAGCAGCGGCCGGCGGCGGCGGGCGCCGGCGGCTGGGGCGCGGCGCTGGGGTCCGTGGGCGTCGCGCCGCGCGCGCGCGGCATTGGCCTCGGCATGGTGCGCCTCAGCGGCGACGCCGCGGCGGCGGCGAACGCCAAGCTGACAGTGGGGCCCGCCAAGGCGTCGACCGGCGGCGGCAGCGGCGGCGGCGGCGGCGCACAGCGGCGCGAGCCTCCACCCGCAGCTGCGGCAGCGGCGGCGACGGCGCCGCCCGCTGGCTACGTGCAGCGGCGGCGAGACGCTGAGGGTTGGGGGGCAGGCGGCGGCGGCGGCGGCGGCAGCGCAGCTGCCTCGGACTTCAATACTGGCGCACAGGATTTCCCTGGACTACCTGCACCTTCAGGACCGCGGCCGGGGATGGCGCCGGTGGAGTGGGGGGAAGGGGGAGGGGAGGGGGGCGGCGGCGGCGGGGGGGGCGCGGGGAGGGGGGCGAAGAAGAAGGCCTCCAAGAAGGGCAACAGCGGCGACTTGAAAGAGCTGGCGATGCTCTTCAAATGATGCTCAACGCGTTGCCGCCTGTGTTCCTCCGGCGATGTAGGTTACCCGCCGTTGTGCCATTTGCAACAGCTTTCAGTAGCCGCGCGTACCCAAGGCAGTGCTCCTGTCGGTTTCCTTTCACAATCTGAACATTACGCGCCTGCACTGTGACTGCCTGCCCCCGTGTTCTTGGTGTTTGCTGCAAGCATCTGTTTTTCTAAGCTGCAAAAGATGTACCTCAGCAGTATCTGTCATGACTTTTCGGTCCATCAGCGTCAGATGAGGTTCACAGCCAATTCTGGTACTCGGATGTAACTTGGCCAGTGCCTCAATCAATCAGTGCAGCAGCACTTTGAGCTGATGCCTTCAAATGTGACAGATGACCATTGCATCTCCCGATGGCTCTGAAACTCCAGCAGGCTACTGTTGCTTGATGGCGCAGGCATGACTACACTGCAGTACACTCCGACACTTCCAGTCCATTTATGCATGTACGCAACCCTCTGCACGGCGTCAACATAATGTGTCATCGGACTTTGAGGTCCCATACTCTGGCTTGTCATACACTGTGGCACGTGCGCTTGCAGTGCTAGCAGCTGCCAAGTATCATGGTGGAGCATGCGACCAGGCAGCCACTGGCATGCAGTGTGCGTTTTGGCACCAAGCTTATGCGGATGGTGAGCTGCGCTGGTACATTATTTGTTGCACGGTTGAACGTTGGTGCACTATTGAAGATTTCTGCAAACAACTTCAAGTATTGTGCTTCGCGCCCAAACCAACAAGAGATCTCTCCGGCAATGACAGCGAATGCAATGGACTCCAAGGCTCTCATCAATCTATTGCATGGGCAGATGCATCGTCTGGTGCAGAGCCATGCGTGGCTGGCGCGTCCTTTGACAAAGGGTACATGAAAGCATTGAGTGCTGCTGGACCCGGTGCCCTTGATGAGCTCTGGCGTTGTTACCGCTCCTTGCGTTGTCATTTGCCCAGCAAGTAGCTGCTCTATAACTTTGCGATACATGCTGCTCTGCGCTGTTGCGCCACCAAAATACCGACTTTCCTCGATGCTGCTTGGCGCCTTCGCAAACTAACGAAAAGTTTCGTCTAACCACGGGTTCACTGCCCACTCTTTGCACGCGCAGACATCGTAACGTGTGTCCCAGAGGAATGCCTACCAGTGCTAAAAGCTGAGGTGGCGGCTCTAAGGGCTGCGGCCGGCGTGCTATGCCCAGACTGCGGTGGGCTCACCAGTCTGCAAATGGCCATCACACTGGCGGAGCAGCGCGTTGCCAGCGTCGAGGGGGTGCTCCAGAGCGCTTCTGCTGCTGCAGAGCCCCTGGCGCAGCGCCCGTGCAACACAATCACGCGGGGCACGAGCTGCCCCGAAGCTAGGGTGCTCAGCACGCCCCACTTGTGTGAGCACGTGCTCAGCTATGTCGGCGTCGGCGAATGGGCGTTCATCGCAGCCATCAGCAAGACAATGAAGGCAGCGTACAGGTCGCAACAGTCACAGCGGCTCGTGCGTACGCTGAGCGCTACGGCCTCCAACTGTTGCAGCCGGCGCTCTTCAGGACTGAGGTCGCCGCGGCGGTAACGTCGGCCACACGCCTGCAGTACGCCTTGGCTTCCAACCTTGCAGAAAGCGCCAAGGAGGATGACATGCTGCTCAGCTACGAAGTGTGCGTCGCCGCCGGTGCCACGGGGGACATGCGCGTCATCGCGCGCGCGCACGAGGCGGGCATGCCAATCGACGAGGACGTGCTGCTCGGCGCCGCGTCCACTGCTGATGTGGGCGTGCTTGCCGAGCTGCAGCGCCGCTTGGCTGAGGCAGGGGAGGACGTGTCTTCAAACACGTGGCTAGAGGTGGGGCTCGCCGCGGTGAAAGGCGACCCGCACGCCTGCGCTGAGACGCTGTCATGGCTGTCGCAGCTTGCGCGCCACCAAGACACTTCGCTGTCCGAGTGCTGGACGTGGCCGAGGTGGTACGTGCTGGCGCTCTGCTGCACGGCTGTCAAGCGCGGCAAGATCGCGACGCTCACGTGGCTGCTGAGCAAGGGCGCCGCGGTGTTCGGCCAGCGGGCCTTTCGCGCTGATGGCACTCCTGCCGTGCTAGCAAGCGCCCAGGACAACGCAGAGCGCGAGTTGTTGCTGGCGGCAGTACTGATGACCACAGGTGATCTGAGCGGCCACGTGCACACCTTGCTCGATCAGGCCGTCGGCTACGGTCGCCGCGCGGTCGTGGAGCACCTGTGCAGCCTGCCTGGGACGCCGTACAAGTTCACGCGATACACGCTGGCGCTGGCGGCGCGCCGCGGACACGTGCCGCTGCTGCGGTGGCTGCGGAAGCGGGGCGCCCCCGTCTACGTCCAGATGATCGCGCGCGGCGCCATGCACACCAAGAACGCCCTGCCGGTCCTCGAGTGGCTCAGCGGCAACCGCATGCTGACCGAGCGCCTGCTGAGCGGCGACCTTGGCGTGTCGCTGCTGCTCATGGCTCTCAAGAGTGCCAGGCTGGACGCGGCTGCGTGGCTGCTGCACCGGGGCGCGCAGTGGAAGGGCGACCTCGGGGAGTGCGCCGCGAGCCGCAGCCTGCCGGCGCCCGCTGTGGTGTGGGCCGCGGAGCACAACTTGCCGTGGGGTCAGTGGACGGCCGCGTCATGCGAGCGGATCGGGCGCCACGGGGCGAGCGCGCTGGCGAAGCTTCATCGGCTGGGTGCGCCGTGTTCGTGCGCGAAGGTGGCTGCCGCTGAGGGCGAAAACAGCTAGCCTGCGCTGAGGTGAGCGGGAGCGATGCTGGCGGCGGGGAACGAGGAGCCGGTCATTCGTCGGCAGCGCTCAGCAGCGCTCACCACGACTCCCGCGCCGGCGTGGTGGTACTGCGCGGTGGGCTGCTCGCCGCGCGCGATGGCGTCGTTGCCCAGCACGCGCGCGCCGCCTTTCCTCAGTCCTCCGTCAGCGGGCAACGAGGAGAAAAATCATGGTGAGGCATAGCTCAAGAGCAACTACTAGATAACTGAGAGGTGCATGTGCTCATTATGGTACGACATAGTGTTCAGATAGGCAGATTGGCCAATGGCGGCATGCAGTCTGCTTTCAAGGTTGTGACGATCAACCCACCCTCGCCTTGCTTGATGAACGCCTTTTCAGATTTTGAGCCGCACACATCAGTGAGCGCGTGTCCCAGGACAGCTGCACGTCAGCGTCAAATCAATGTACTTCAGCATTTCTTGCACACTATGTCTGTTATCGCACTTGAAGTTGTTCCGCATTTTGACATTTTAAGTGTGGCACTCTTGCAGGCACTGTCGAAGTTGTTTGCGGCCTGGCAACAGCCTTGTATGTCGACGCGCACCGATGACTGCCTGTGGTGTGCAAATAGAGTGTACATGATGTAAACAGTGTTGTCGGTTTGCACACGAACATGGATTGTCACAGTGTGTCGAGATGATGAAAGCAGCACACTGTTGTACTTGTTTGTCGCCTGGCAATCCCGTTGCATGTCAGTGCGAACTACTCTTTGCCAGAAATGTACCTAGCAATGGCACATGATGTGTGCGGAGTGTCGGTGTATTGCACACCATAATGATGTGTAGACCACACTTTGCCTGCTTTGTGGCCACATGGCATGTTCTGGCTTGTCCTGCCTGACTGCATGCATTTGTACATGCCTTGCATGCTGCGATGCCATGCAGCCTTTCTGGATGAATATCGTTTCGCTGCAAGTGCCTGCCCGAATGTCACAATTCTCTTAGTCGCTGCATTCGTGTTATAGATGTGCATGCATATGAGGTGTCAGCAAGGCAAGGTCTGCAAGTGCAAAACTCAAAGCATTGGCGATGCAGCTGACTGTGAAACTGTATCCTGCACAGCACAGTGCACAGCGGCGCAGCATCTGTGGCAGCAGGCTTCAATGGTGCAGAGATCAGTGTCTTGGCTGCATATGCATTTGACGAGGCCGTACTGAATGCAGGCGAGTGTTTTGCTGCATGCAGTGACCTTCAGCGGAGAATCCTTCAGGGCCAACCGCTGTGACACTGAAACACTGTGTGTCAAACACATGCAAGTCGGGCAGCTACCTGACAATCTCCATGGACCCGTCAGGAGGTGGCGCTGAATGCGGCGAACAGACGGAACATGACGGCGACAACTGTCAAGCAGACACAGCAACGGTTGATGAGCGGTGACATACTGAAACCGAAAGGAGTGATGTCATCTACTTCGAAGTACAAATTAAGACATGTTGTCAACCGGTGTCCGTGGAGTCTGATGGCAAGCTTTACATAGATCATCTGAGCTTGTTCGCAGCCTGAGGCGAGAACTGTTCAACAGTGAAAGAAAGCATGCCAGGCCCTTCACACCGATACTGCAGGCCCTTGTGCACCTGTGCGATGTACTGTCAAACCTGGAACGCCTCGCAGCCTGCCAGTACGTAGAGATGACAGGTTGACATACACAGCGCCTTGCCGCGCGCAATACTGCCGAGCACTGAGCACGGTTAGTTGGACGCATGCGCAATGTACCATGATTGTTGACGCTCACGCATCCATGTCAGCATGCCAATGTCACGTCCTCTTGCTGAGGCTCTCAGCAAGTGGCGGATGAGTTTGGAGCCCCCCCCGCCGACACAACAAGTGATGAAACAGCGCTCGACACCGGCATGCGCCCCCTGACCCGCGGGGGGGCGGTCAGCAAGGCACCAGACAAATGGAGGGTTCAAGAGCGATGCGGCAGGTAGGGTTCAATGCGCGTGACAGAGCCAAAACTTGAAGTTTATTGTAAAACAGCGCGCTGCCGGTTGCGCGCTGTAGGGGGGGTGTCATGGGGCGGTCTACTAATGGTACGGCCCCGACAGAGGGCGGCTTACGCCTGCCTGCCTGCCACATTGGCCCTAAGGCCAGCAAAACGCACAAATCGTGCCAGCACCGGCTGCACTTAGTGATGTAAGAGACCACTGCAACTTCTTTACGCTGTGTAGGTGCAAAACGTGTCGGCAATTGTTTCACTCTGCGGTGCCTCCAACCCTCCCCCCCGCTGTCAGCTGCGTGCCCCGGATCGGCTCAAAATTGGGGCCACAAGCAGCTGACTTTTGGAGATTGGGGGGGGAGGGGGGAGGGGGGGGGTTGGGGGGCTTAAACCCTCGCACGCGCTGCGTCTTCGTGGCTCTTGTAGATGAACAGGGGGGTCTCCTCTATGTCGCTCTCGCGGCAGTTGAGCTCGTCTAGGCCACCTGCGCGCAGCGGGCAGCGGCGCATTGACAGTGTCAGCAGCGCCTAGAAACGAAGGTGGCACACGCGCAGGGTTAGCGCACTCGCAGTACCGGTCATAAACGAGAATTCAGACTGCGCACCACCACCGCGCGCGCGTGCACACACCTGGGCTGCCCAGTCCCGCCTCGTCGTCATCCTCCCCGCCGCGCTCGCGGAACGCGTCATCGGTGAGCTCGCACAGCTGCAGGAGGCTGCGTAGTGCAGCGCGTCGCTCTGTGACGTGACCTGTCCTGTTCTAATGCGAGTCTCAAGTAGCCGTGTGATTAGAATGAGCATCGCCGTCCGTGAGCTCGCACGGCTGCAGGACGTCGTCAAGCTTGGCCGTGTAGTGCGGCGCGTCGTTCTGTAACGTGACCTGTCCTGTTCTTACACGTTTCTCGGGTAGCCGTATGGTTAAACTGAGCATCGGCACCACCGCGTGCGCGCTTACCTGGGCTGCCCAGTCCCACCTCGTCGTCATTATCAATGCTCCAACGGCCTTAACACCGCGCCGTGCGCTACTTATTTATGAGACGATCAGAATCCAGCAGCAGTTGCGCATGGACGAACTGCGCATCACCCATAGTGCGAGAGCTCACCTACCTCGGCTGGCCAGTACTGCCTCTCACCCTCCCCCAGCGTCAATGCTCTTGACGCCGAAATCGTCACATGTGAGTATCAAGGCAGCCATTGAGCATGAATAGAGTGCGCGCGCACACGTGCCTGGGCTGCCCAGTCCCGCCTCGTCATCGTCGCCGTCACCGCGCTCCCCGAACGCGTCGTCCGTGAGCTCGCACGGCTGCAGCAGGTCGTCGAGCTTCGCCGCGTAGTGCGGGACGTCGCTCTCCTCCAGGTTGCTCTCGACGCTCAGGTCGTAGACGTTGGCGAGGTCGCGCGCCATGATGGCCGCAATCTCCTCCGCATCGCCGATGTAGCGCCCGTTGAGGTGCGGCGCGGCGCCCTCCAGCCTTATGGGTTTGAAGTTCTGCGCGCGAGGCGGCGGCGGCGGCAGCGGCGGCGGCGGCGGCGGGGGCGGCAGCAGAAGGCGGCAGCGGAGGTGAGAGGGGTGGCGGTGATGGATGCATGGTCAGCGTGTGTGCTTCAGTGCCCGTTGAGGTGCGGCGCGGCGCCCTCCAGCCTTATGGGCTTGAAGTTCTGCGACAGCGGCGCGGCAGCGGCGGCGGCAGCGGAGATGAGAGGGAGGGCAAGATGATGGATATGCGTGAGTTCAGCCTGTTGCGCCCCGTGCTATTTGATTTCATGGGGTGGCAGTCCTGCGCCGGCTGCAGCGGCGGCAGCAAAAGCGGCAGCGGCAGCGATGAGCGGAGGAGAAGTGCGGCAGCATTCACAGCAGTGTCACACCTGGCGTGCCACGATATCACTGATGGGAGAGCTGTGCGGCAGCATTCACAGCAGTGTCATGCCTGGCGTGCCACGATATCACTGATGGGGGAGCGGGGGGGCCTCACCTTCTCTAAGCGGTACAATCAGTATCGGGAGGGGGGGGGGCTCGCCTGCTCTGAGTGGTACATGAGTATGTGAGGGGGGAGGGGGAGGGTGTCACCTCATCTGAATGGCACACTTTGCGGCATCATTTTGCAGGGGGGGGTTGAGGGGGGGGAGGGGGGGAGCTCACCTCATTGAAGTAGTATATATGGGGGGGCGGGGGGAAAGCTCACCTCATCTAAGTGGTATATGAGGGGGACGGCGCGTGGCAGCTCCACGTGTCGGATGTCATCGTCGCTCACGCCGTCCAGGTGCTTGAGGAGGCTCCTCACTGTGGCACAAGTTTCAAGCACCGGAGGGGGAAGGGGGGGGGGGAGGGGGCGGAATAGCGTGTGTGAGGGGGGCACATCTCACAGGCACTACGCAGTGGCAGGTAAGTGAGTATTCTGCAGTGTGCCTGAGCGGTGGCAGCAGTGGGGCTGAGGTGAGGAGGCTCCTCACTGAGGCACGAATTTCAGGCAGCACGTGTGCGCGCGGGCAGGTAAGGGTGTGTGCTAGGAGCGAGCGTGTGGCATTCGGCAAAACAGGGTGCCCAGCGGCGGCAACAGTGAGGTTGAGATGTGCGCTGCTATGCTGACCCTGACCCTGGAGCCAGGCACAGCAACGCGGCGGTGTGCAAATGTGGCTCGAAGCATGTAATTGTGATGAACGACGCACACGGACCAGGCGCTTACGATGCACTATCTACTGAGCAATGACAGCAGGACCGTCACGACAGCGTGGTCTGGGGAGCAGTGCTGCATCGATCACGCCGCTCAGACCGCATACAAAAACATATGCGTGCAGGACCGGACCGCCGGCTTCCGCGCCCGTTCAGGTGAGTCTCTATTCCTGAGCACTGAGCACACGACTGCCGCTACTAAGTCGTCCAAGCTCACCGGTGATGTGCAGATGCCGCCGGCGACATTGCTAAGCGGTGCTGTGGCGCAGCTCCTGTTACCACGCGATCACGTTTTGTCAACCCTAGCTCTAATTTGAAACTTGCGGTTGATCTCTGTGGCCGCACACGCAAGTGCGATGTGTGAACCCTAGCCTAACCCTAAGCCCCCAACCCCAACTTCAAACTTACAGTTGTTCTCGTGGCAGCACACGCATACGCGCTTGCCGGAGCGGATCATGGGCACGATGGTGTTGTCCCAGCAGTCATACTGCTACATAGTGTCCCAAACTTCAAACGTACAGTTGCAGCCATATGTAATCCTTCTGTCCCAAACTTCAAACTTACAGTTGTTCTCGTGGCCGCACACGCACACGCGCTTGCCGGAGCGGATCGTCGGCACGATGGTGTTGTCCCAGCAGTCCACGCTGCGCGCCTGCGTGTCCTGCAGGCTCTCCGTGCGCGGTATCAGCGCGCGCTCCAGGAAGTCGTACTTGCGGTTGTTCCCCGGCCACAGGCTCGAGTCCTCGCTGTAAAGGGAGGAAGGGGGGGGGGGCAAGGCGGAATCAGCAGCCGCTCGGTAGATAAACGAGGGGAGGGGGGGGGGGGGGGGGGGACGGAGGCAAGGCTGAAGCAATAGCGCTGCAACTTCAAGCTGTTGTTGAAGTGATGAGTGCGCGCTCCAGGAAGTCGTACTTGCGGTTGTTGCCCGGCCGCAGGCTTGAGTCCTCGCTGTAAAGGGGGGGGGGGGGGGGGGGGGCAAGGCGGAATCAGCAGCCGCTCGGTAGATAAACGAGGGGGAGGGGAGGGGGGGGGGGCACGGAGGCAAGGCAGAAGCAACAGCGCTGCAACTTCAAGCTGTAGTTGAAGTGATCAGCGCGCGCTCCAGGAAGTCGTACTTGCGGTTGTTGCCCGGCCACAGGCTTGAGTCCGCGCTGACAGGGGAGGGGGGGGGGAGGCAGGGGCAACGGGGGGTCAGCAGCTGTACGGTGGCGATACATGAGCAAGCAAGTGAGCAAGTGAGTAAGTGGGTAGGCAAAGCCACAGCGCGCGCCTCACCTGATGGGCGGCGGCCGCACGTCGAACGAGCGGCGCCACAGCTTGCCTTGAGTCCTCGCCATACCAGTCAGTGAGTGAGTAAGTGAGCAAGTGAGTAGGCGGAAGCGACAGCGCGCGCCTCACCTGATGGACGGCAGCCGCGCGTCGAACGAGCGGCGACACGGCTTGACCTGAGTCCTTGCCGCATGACCAAGTAGGTGAGTGAGTAATTGAGTAAGCGCTAACATAAAAAGCCTCACCTGATGGGCGGCGGCCGCACGTCGAACGAGCGGCGCCACAGCTTGACCTGGTCCTCGCCGTACACGCGCACGCACTCCTTCTTGTTGCGCCCCACCAGCGCGCCATAGCAGCGCTCATTCAGCCGCCAGTCCGTCACCACAGGCACGTGGTGCAGCCCCAGCTCATCCATCACGACCTTGAGATAAGGTGAGAGTTACACAGAGTGCGGGGTTAAAGTTGAGAGCAGGGTCACGTTCATCACGTCGTTAGGGTTAGGGCTGGATTTGCACAGATTGCGGGGTCACCAAGACCTTGGGCATACGGTTAGAGTTACACAGGTGCGGGGTTAGAGATGAAATGAAGGTTACGTCCATCATGACCCTACGCTTAGGGTTGAAGTTTCACAGGTGCAGGATCATCATCAATCACGATAAGAAGTACACAGGTGCGTGATTAGAGGTGGGGATAGGGTTGCGTCCATCACGACCTTGGAGTTCTACTTGGCGTTACTCAGGGTGCGAGGTCAGAGTTGGGATGAGGGTTGCGTGCGCACACGACAGCACAGAGGCCGCTGCTTTCACAACAAGCGTCCCGCTTCCCGGAGTAACAAGTGCAGCTGCGCACGGCCTGCTTTTGAAGTTCTGCACCCAGCTTCCTGTGACTCTCCCATTACTACCAGCACGGCAGCGCTGAGCCAGTTCAGGACCGCCCCCGGTTGAGAAGCCTTTCCTTCCCCGCAAGCATGCATGGCTGCGGCTGTGCACGCCCCCCTCTTGAGGTTAGGGCCCCAACTTCCTCCGGTGACGCTCGTCCAATGCGGCCCTGGATGGAGTGCGCACCACCAGCACAGTGCTCTTCCCTGTCCACAGACATCAACGCGGCTGTAAACAGGGCTCCTCTTGTGAGGTTGACCGCAGCTTTGTTCCCGGGACGCTCGCTACAAGAACCTCACCAGCTCCGGGGCTGCAGCTCACACCGCCGTTGGCGCATGGCCGGCCCTCAATCCAGCCATCGAGTGCGCGCTGCTAGCTGCTTACGAGAGTCAGAGCGCCGCCTTCGACGCGCGCAGGCACGGCTGTCGGCAGCGCGCATCAGCGCTCAGCAGCCGAGATCCGCGCGCCGCCGGCCGTTGACGCACCAGAGCAACGCGCACGCATGCGCTACGTACGGCAACCAGCGCATGCTGACGCTCAACGCGTTGCGGCGCGCGCTGCCCACGAACCCCCTACCCCGTGCTGCAGCGCTCAGGGGGCTCCGTCCGCGCAGCTCCGATCGGCGTGTGCGCTGACAGCTATTTGGCCTTCGTTTCCGCGAAACCACTTTTGGCAGCCGTCTAAATTGGAACTGTCGGAACTCGTCTGAACTCACTTGCGGGCAAAGGGGCTCCAACGAGGGTGTTTGACTCCATTGGGTACATGTACATTTGCACACACCACGCTCTAAGCTGTGATCACAACTTCAAGCTGTAATGATGGTAGTTTGACAATTGCTGTCAGTACCTACTACCTAGTCGCCACACCTCGTTTCCACTCCTCCTCCGCCCTCCCCCTACCCCCTAGCCCTGGCCCTCACCCTGACCCTTTTGAGCATCAGCCTGTCAGGTCACCAGGATGTGACACCAAAGCCCCAAGAAGCCATAATACCACAGCTCCAAGAAGCAGTAACACCTCCGCAACGCTCACGCTGGCTATGACTGGGATTGCAGATACAAACTGCATGCCATACCTCAACACACGCAGCCTCACGGGCGTCGCTGGTATGACGCCCCCCCTGTGTTTGCTGCGCCCCTTCATCCCCCCCGCGAAACCACCGTCATCCGTGCATCAGCGCTCAGCAACCGGCATCAGCGCGCGCGCGCACAGCAGCGTCACTCACCCACGCCGTTTTGATGGAGCGCTTCAGCAGGCTTGTGTATATAATGTCAAACTCATAGCCCGCCGCCAGCAGCACCTGCCCCGCCACTCGCGCCTCCAGCTCCCCCGTTTTTGTCAGGTTGGGATCCGTCCAGCCGATAAACCGATTTGCCTGCCACGCAGAGCGTGTTGAAGATGGTGTGTGTAAGTGAAGTGCGCAGGAGGGGTGGCGGGCTAAGTGGGAGTGAATTCGGCTGCGGTGATGTACACATGAATGGTGTCTGCTGTGGGTACATGCCATCAGAGAGGCCGAGTCTGCCACGTGTATGGTGCTGACAATGACAGGTGCAGGCACACAGGCAATGTCGTGGTGCAAGAGAAAGCAGTAGCGTTGCAACGGCAGCTGCCAATGGCTCCTGGGGATCATGTCAGAGGTCCTTAAAGTACGCTTGCGGTAAAGACCAGGCGAGATGGCCACTTGCCTTGTTCCATGTGCTCTGTCCATGCCTGCAGGCACAGGAACAGGAATGCGAGGGCATGGCGGCGTCAGATGCATCGCACTGGCGAGATGCACCCCTGAGTGAAACATGACACCTCGGGCAAGCCGCCGTTCAATGCAGTTGCTGTTGACGAGACAGACAGCCTTCAACGTGCAAGCGGCATTTAGCATCACGAGCGCAAATGATTGAAGTCCGCTGCGCAATCAGCAGCAATCAGACGGCGTTGACCACACACCCTGAAGGCACTTGCAGCGACTGCCCTCTCACCTCACGAAAATGACTTTGTAGGCTGGCTCTTGTTCGCTGACCATACGCAGTCCGGCAGCGCTGCTAGCCCGTGCAGAGCCATGTAACCGAGCAACGCCTATCCCTCCAGTCCTTGCGCCCTGCAGCAGCCCCCATGTGAGAGCACAACAGTGGAGGAGGGCCAGGCAGACAACCTGTGCAGATCGCATGTTTTAGCCCTGCGCGAGCAGAAAGCAGCGCAAGAGCTCCGCCGAGCCGGCGGTGTCGGCTCTACTTAACGCTTGCCATCATTCGATGCAGCCCTCACTGCTGCTGGTGCTCTTGAACACTGCAATAGGTCACCCAGGGATCTGTGCTGGTGCTGATCCCCGACGAGATGTGAGTGGGGCTCTTAATAAGTGGGTTTTGGAGGGCTGTTTTCACCTCTTTGAAGGAGGAGGTTTTGGAAGCGTGGTTCAGGCAATCAGGCACATGATGCTTTCACAATCTGACTGACTGTGGAAGCCTTGAACCTGACACAATTACTGTGCCTGGTGGCTTCAGGCTCATCATAGGATGAGTAGAATACGCGCCGCTAGCGTGTTTGTCTCGTCCTGCTTGACAGCTGCACCTACAACGCCAGCAGGTGGTGCAGTCCAAGCAATGTAGCCATGTGTGCGCAGTCTACAATGGAGCCCTGACGCAGTGGCTTGGCATCTGCGAAGGTGGCAAGACGCTTTTGTCCAACGCTGCTCAATCAGCACCAATAGAGGTCAAATCGTGTACACAGGTCTGCGCGTTGTGTGACAGCACCGCATGCAAGGATATTGCCTGCAGCAATGAGGAGCATTCTGGCAGCACTAGAAGTCTGTTTAACGCCCACGGCCCGGCGTTGCTCCCATGCGTGGTGCATGTGTGGGGCTTGACATGTGTATTCCCATTTAAAACAGCAAGAGTATGAATACTGTGGCAAGTGGTGCTTGAAGGCGATTACGGCCATGGAATAGGCAATTTGGTGTCCTGTTTGATTTTGTGTGTTTGTCAGCTTCTTCAACTTCAACTTCTGATGTAAACTTGAATTCAAATTTGGCGCGCTCCGCTCGCCGCGAAAAACGCTGAGATCACTTTCCTTGACAACTTGTGTGCGTCTTGGGTCGTCGTGGCAGTCATGATGGGCTCGCATGGAGGACCGCACATCAGCTTTCAGGGTATCACGCTGGATCTCAGCGCGTTTGATGGCTTGCAGTTTGACTTTGTGGACAACCAGTTGGTGGTGCAATTTGCCAGCTTCACGGGCAAGCTGGTGCTGCAGCGGAACGCTACACTGCCACAGCTCAAGCAACCAGAGGTGAGTCTGCAGCCCCCCCAGCTCCTGGAGCCGCAGCGGTGCCAGCTCGGCAGCGAGCTGCTGCAGTTGGATGCAGCAGAACACGATCTGTCAATGCCGTTCTCACAGTTGGAGCAGCCCTCGGACTACGAGCCCGACAGGGATGACGCCAGCAGCGAGGCCGCAGCCTCCCGCAGCAAGCCGCAGCTCACCACCACCCTGCCTGGCAGCAGCACCAAGGATAAGAGCAGCGGCAGCCTGCTGTCGCGGCTGCCCAGGCAGGAGGCAGATATGGACGTCGATGAGAATGCGTGCAGTCCCACCCAGTCCACGGGCTCGTGCCCGCCGTCCCAGTTCAGCGTCGTGGAGCAGCAACACAGCAAGAAGGTTGCTCTGGTGTCCCCGCAGCCCTATGCGGCTCGCACCAGCCCCCAGCTTGCAGAGGCAGTTGCCCGAGTCGACGGAGCGGAGGCGCCCGTCACTGAGGCACCAGCAAAGAGGAAGCAGCAGCAGCAGCAGGGCAAGAAGCGCGGGCAGAAGGCGGCCGCGCACCGCGCCGCGGAGGACGGTGGTGCCGGCGCTTCCGATGCCGCAGCTGCACAGCAGCAGCAGTCGGCCAAGCGCGCTCGCAAGGCCAAAGCCGCCAAGCCCGCCCCCCCCTTCACCCTCGCGAACTTCGCGACCCCCTCGCCGGTGCGCCACGACGCCAAGAAGAAGACCAAGGGAGCTGCGGCGGCGGCAGCAGCGGCGGCGGCGGAAAATGATGCTACAGAAGACACCGAGGCCGCTGCTGCTGCCGCCGCAGCCGCGGCGCACGCCGCCGCTGCGCCGCCCTTCCAGCTGCCCACCGCCGCCGCCGCAGCGGCAGCGGCAGCGCCCGCGCATGCGGCCGCCGCTGACCAGTCAGCAGCAGCAGCAGCATCAGCGGCGGAGGCGGCGGCATCGGAGCAACAGCAGCTGGCGGCAGCGGCGGCGGGGGAGCGCGCTGCGCCAGTGACGGCGCTGCTGGCGCCGCTGCCCACGGGCACGAGCGCACGGCCGCTGGGGCGGTGGGGGCACGCGGCGGCGACGATCGGTGCGGGGCGCATCGTCATGTATGGAGGGCAGGGTGACGACGAGACGGAGCAGGTGACGTGCCGTGCTTGGGGTTAGGATTAGGGTTAGTACCATATACCTTTGTGTTGGGCTGCCGGCTGGAGCTGGCCTACCGAACATGTGAGACCTTTCCAATACTGAACACCCATGCCTCGAACGCGAAAAGCTTGCACACAGAATTCTCTTTGGCTGGTGGATACGGTGGTACTGTTTGACTCGTGGCCAATTGCTGCAGCAGCGGCGACCACGGTTATTGGTGGAAGGCACTTGCGGCTAACCATCCCTTGTCACCTAGAGCTCTACGTCTTTTGATTCATTTTCATTATGGTGTTAGGGTTAGGGTTAGAGTTAGGGTGTAGGCCGTGCTGCGCCTCTCGTGCTCGTTGCCCGCCGCCGATGTGATGCGCGCCACTGTGAGCATTCATACGCTGTAAATGCGGTGTTATGACGCAGGACGCGAAGGCTCCCGTGTCAAGTCGCAGCACATCCGTCGCATCTAGCGCCGCTGCCGCCGCCGCCTGCGCAGGCTGCATTTGGCGGCCTGCACGGGTCACGCTCGTGTCGCGCGCATGCTCGCGGTGACTGGCAGCATCGCTTGCTCTTGACTGATGAGCAACAAACACAGTGCCGAGAAGCACCGCGCACCCGCCATGCGGACGCTGTCGACGCCACAGTTGTGACGCTCTGACCTCACCTCGCGTCGTAGGCTGCATTCGGCGACCTGCGAGTCTGCGCGCTCGATGGCGGCGGCGGTGGGGACGTCGCTCGACAACCCAAACCCTAATTCCAGTTATAATCTTGATAATCAACGCATGTCCATCGCGTGGCGCGCTGCCGCCACCCGCGCAGGCCACGTTCGGCGACTTGCACGTGTGCACGCTCGCGCCGGGTGCGGCGGCGGCGGCGTGGACATCGCTCGACCCAAACCCTAACCCCAGTTACAATCTTCACATTCAGCGCATCCCCATCGCATCTCGCGCTATCGCCGCCTACGCAGGCCACGTTTGGCGATCAGCACGTCTGCGCGCTGCGTCGGGCGCGACGCTACTTCGCCCGTCACTTCAAACCCGAACCCCAATCATGTTCCCTGATGTTCACCGCACATCAATCGCGCCGCCGCCACAGGGCACGTTCGGCGACCTCCACGTCTGCACGCTTGCGCCGGGCGCGGCGGCGGCTGCGTGGACGTCGCCCGTCACCTCAAACCCTAACCCCAATTATCAACTCAATCATGAGCACTTGATTTTAACCGCACGTCCATCGCGTCTGACGCCTCCGCCACCGCCCGCGCAGGCAACATTCGGTGACCTGCACGTCTGCACGCTCGCGCCGGGCGCGGCGGCGGCGGCGTGGACGTCGCCTGTGAACTGCGCCGCGCAGCCGCGCGCGTGGGAGGCGTCGTGCTTTCTCGCCGACAAGAACCTGCTCGTCACATTCGGCGGCGAGCGCGGCAGCGACGGCGACATTGAGGTGCGCCGCGCCGTCGCAATGAGTATTCGCGTGGCACGTTGGCAGCAACTTCAAGACTTTGATTGGGAACTCTGCTGCTATCCTAACCCGATCTTAAGATTATTACAGAAGTGTTAATAGTTTTTCTCGTCATGTTCGGCGGCGAGCGCGGCAACGACGGCGACATCGAGGCACGGCGTGCCGCGAGGACGCGTAGGGGGTCATGAATGCTCTGCTTCAGCAACTTTAAGACTTTGCGCGGGGACTCTGCTGCTACTTTATCGGACGGGCAGCATAGTAAGGGGTACTCTCAATTTAAGTTGCTGCGTCACGTTCGGCGCCGAGCGCGGCAGCGGCGGCGACATTGAGGTGCTGCGCCGCTGGGATAGGGACGTGGGGGCAGCCAGTACTCGCGTGCCACTTTGTTAGGTAGCATCTTCAACATCAACTGTTTGTGCGGCAGCGACGGCGAAATTGAGGTGCGCCGCGCCGCCGGGACGCGATACATGGGGGTAGTGCATGCCTTTTTAGTAGCAACTTCAACTTTCCGCTTCATGCGCCCCTCCTCACCCCCCTCTGCCGCCCCCCGCTGCGTGCGCTGCTGCCGCCGCTGCAGTGCCTGGATGACATCATGGTGCTGGACACGGAGATTTTCCTGTTCTACCCGCCCGCCACCAGCGGCAAGCCTCCCAGCGCGCGCTCCGGGCACACTGCCGCTATTCTCGGCAAGGTCAGTCACTGCGGGTTGTGAAGCAACTTAAAGGCTCATCTTGGCGATGCTGGACCGCGCGTTGTCGCCAGATTCACAGCCGATTCGAGCGCGCTGTGGCCACCCTGCCGCCATTTTTGGCAAGGTCAGTCACTGGCGTTTTTGGAGCTCAGGTCAGCGAGGGGGGGGGGGGGGGGGGGGGGGGGGGGGGGTTCACAATCAGCCAGCACCATCTGTCCTTACTGAGCGCGCTCCGGCCGCCATCCTCAGCAAGGTCAGTCACTACTTCTTAAGGCTTCACTAGGGTTGTGCAGTGCTCAACCGCGTCGTCGCCAGATTCAATCGCCGCATTTTCTTGGGCTTTGAGGCTCCTGCCATGCCCAATTATTGTGTTGACGTCGGTCAGGTCTTTGAAGCTGAGGTTGGTTTGTGCGTGTGGGTGGTGGGGTGTGGGGGGTTGTTCACACACAGCAGTACCGCTTGTCCTCGATCCTCGGAAAGGCCATATCTTGGCGTCTTGGAGCTGGTTACCACGTGCAGCAGGGTCAGCGCTCCGCACTCACCCTGCCGATTAGACCAGAGTGCTGGGCTTACGCCCCCCTCCCCCCCCCCCCGCCCCCCAGCCCCCCCTCCCCCCCCCCCCCCCCCGGTCGTCATTGTGTTGGAATTGGGGTTCGATCGTTGTGGAGCGCTGATGCATACATACCCACCTCCCCCCCAAACGCCGCCCCCTCCTGGCCGCGCAGGACGTGGTGGTCTTCGGCGGCGCGCGCGGCAGCAACTGGCAGTTGTGGAGCACTGACGTGTACCCCCCCCCCCCCCCCCCGGCCCATGATCAGGACGGATGCCAGTGTTGCGGTCAAGCGTTCCCACCAGCTCGGATTGCATGTTGCGGCGCTGTTGCGGAGCACTGATGCAGACCACCCTCCCTTATCTTACATATATACCCTTACCTTACGTACTGCCTGCGCAGGACGTGGTGGTATTCGGCGGCGCGCGCGGCAGCGCTCCGCACTCACCCCATCGATCAGACCAGAGTGTTAGAATTACGCCCCCCCCCTCCCCCCCCCCCCCCGTCGTCGTCGTTGTGATATAATTGGGGTACGGCTATTGTGGAGCGCTGATGCATACCCCCCCCCCCCCCCCGCCGCCTTTACGCCGCGCAGGACGTGGTGGTCTTTGGCGGCGCGCGCGGCAGCAAGTGGCAGAACAACCTGTACGCGCTGGACACGGACCGCTGGCAGTGGCGCTGCCCGCCGACCGAGGGCGGCGCCCCCAAGCCGCGCTCGTACCACAGGTGAGCCATGATGCACTGCTCGCAACGCTCGTACCACAGGTGAGCCATTCCGCATGCCTGCGAGAGCAGCTGGCCCTTCGGGTTAGGGATAGGTTTAGGCCGCCGCCTACTGCACTGCCGCCGATCACGACGCACAGCGCCCCACATACCTGACTTGCAGAGCCAACGCTGCCGCTCGTATTGGTGCCACAACTGCCACTTTAAGGTGCATCACGCATAGCAAATCATCCGAGATCACTTCTCATCAAGCTTACGTCCCCCCCCCCCCCCCCTTGCAGCGCAACGGCGATAGGACCCGACCGCACCGCGGGGCCCGGCAGCGGCCCGCGCATGCTGGTGTTCGGCGGCAACAGCGAGGGGGAGGTGCGTGCCGCCGCAGCAGCGCTCAGATGATGTGCACGCTGAATTCAGTAAGTGCTCAGGGCCACTTGAAAGTAGAGGTGCGCCTGTGCACAATCGGACCCCAATCTGGCGGCATCCGGCGGCGACGGCGACGGCGGCGGCGGCGGGGCGTGTCTGCGTGCATGTGGCGATGACGGCGGCAGCAATGCACACGGGTCATGTCATGCCACCGCCGGGTGCCGCCATATATCTGGCCCGTGCGCTTCGTCTGTCCCCGCGTGCCCACCGCGTGCACGCGCCGCAGGCATACTAAGACGTTTGGAGCGTAGAAAAGGTTGAGTACAGGTTTGACCCGACCGCGCAGCTGCTCCGGGCCCGCAGCGCCGCAGCGCGGTCCTGAACAAAGCGGACTCCAACCCTCACCTCGTCCCTGACCTCCCTCGCTCACTCGCGCGCATGCATGATCCATTCCTGCGTGCCAAACGCGCGCGCACGCCGCAGGCGTTCAACGACGTCGTCGTGCTCGAGGCGCGCGCGGGGCGGCGCTGGCGCTGGTAACGACTACTCCTAACCCTAACCCTCCCCCGCTCACGTGCCATGCGTCCCCGTGTGCCGAACGCATGTGCCGCAGGCCTTTAACGACGTTGTCGTGCTCGAGGCGCGCGCGGGGCGGCGCTGGCGCTGGCAACGACTACATACTCCCAACCCTAACCCTGCCCCATTCACGTGCCATGCGTCCCCGCTTGCCGAACGCATGTGCCGCAGGCCTTCAACGACGTTGTCGTGCTCGAGGCGTGCGCGGGGCGGCGCTGGCGCTGGTCGCGCCCCATGGTCATGGGCGACGCGCCCGCGCCGCGCACAGGGCACGCCGCCGCGCTGCTGCCCGACGGCCGCAGCGTGCTCGTCTCCGGCGGCTGGGACCCGGACGTGGGCGGCGTGAAGTGCTTCGAGGACGCGTTCGGTGAGTGTCGGGCGCGCGCGCGTATGTCGTCAGTACGACGCACATCGGTACCCGGACGAGTGTCAACACGAGGAGTATCGGTTCCTGTGCCACGCATCTCTGTAGCTGTATGAGTGTCGTACAGGCACCGAGATGCGTGTATGCGTGGCACCGAGTATCGCGCAGGTACCAAGATGCGTGGCACAGGTACCGAGGTGCATCGTATCGACAACAGTGTCGTGCAGGTACCGAGATGCGTGCGTTGTGTCTACGACACGTGGGGGCGCACAGTGTCGACATTGTGGCGCGCCGCTCTGCGCTGCGCTGCGTCGGTATGCGCTGCGTCGGTATGACGGGGTCGCCGGTAGCAGCACGCCGCCGCGATGCGCGCGTAGGCGAACTGCAAGCATGCGGCATCGAGTGCTGTTTTGAGGGCATACTTCAACATGAGAATTACGCTGTGACCACACGCATACGCGCTCACACACACACACGCTCATGCTGCGCAGAGTGCGCAGACGCTCGTGACGCCTGGCTGTGCAGTCGTGCCTCCCGTGCCCTATGCATGGCTGCGGTGCCATATTCACTTGCCCTCCCCCGCCCACCCCCCCCACACACACACACAATCACCGCTGCGAGCACAACCCGCCCACCTGCCCCACTCCACTTTGTCCTCACTCACTCACTCACTCCCTTGCTACACCCCCCCCCCTTATGCATCCGCATCAGTGCTCGACACGGAGCTCTGGGAGTGGCGCCCGGCCAAGACGCGCGTGCCCGCAGGCGTCGGCCAGACTTGCTGTGTCGCTGCTGTCGCGCCCGCCACGCTGCCGACCAGCGCCGCCGCCGACGCTGGCGCTGCCGCCGCCGATGACGAGCAGGAGACGCAGCTGCCGGCCGCGGCGGCGGCGCGCGCTGCCGCCGCCGCGCAGCACATGCTCGTCTTCATTGGCGGCCAGGACAGCAACGGCGTGCGCGGCAACGACGTGTTTGCGGTCGCCGCGGACGCCGTCTGAGCCGTGCGCGGTGCGGTGCGGTGGCGGCATAAGTGAGCTGCGCCACGCCGCTGCTGCTGCTGCGCGCGCTGCGCCATCGCGCTGCCGCTGCTGCCGGCAGCGCTTTTGGCGGCGCCGTCAGATTGGGCGGATGCTGCTTGACAGGCACTGGGTGTGCGACTGTCCTATAGCCCTGGAAGTGGCTTTCCGCACGCACAATGAGCGAATTCTTCGTAGCTTTCCAAGCAGCTGTGCCATAGGGCATGGTGGTGGCTCTCCCGCGCGCAAGGGGCTATTCGGTAGCTTTCAGAGCGGCAGTGCCATGGCGGCATTCGCCATGTGCAGTGGCTCGACCGACAGAGCTGCGCGGATAGTTGATTGCGGATGAGTTTTAGGTGCAAAAGAGGGGGGGGGGACAGCAGAACAGGTGGGAGGGGGGGGGGGGGGAGGGGGGCGTCACACGCGCGCTGGCTGCGCTGCCTTTCTTGACTCGTGCTTGGCACAAAGAGGTTATTTCCACAAAGCCCTGTTTTGGGGGACCGTTTGTGCCAGGGCACTGATCGTTTGCGGTCTCCAACCTTCACAAAAGTAAGTACATAATAGTGATGGACGTTGCGATCAACAGACTTATGTTGCAAAGGAGACCTTGTGCTGCATGCAGAATCACTCATACTCATGGCTTGGCCTAAAAGAGTATTATGTTTGCCTGTGCATGCACCTGGTCATCCCAGCTGTGCTCTCTGACTGCCAGAAAATGCCAGAACCATGCAATCGTCTGCGCGATTATGCTATCTGTACCACAGTAAGTTTCGCGAACATGGTGGCTGCTGATTGCCGCAAAATGAGTCTCATGAGATGGACATGTGTACACCATGCTTCTACAACACAACATGCATGTACAATGGCCCCTGCGACGACCAGTAATAACAAAGCTTGCTGTATTCCAAAGCCAACATCTTGTGGGCAGCGCCAGTCCCAAGAAAACCCAGGCATGTTAGCCACCGTAGCACAGGTGACTGAAGCAACATTCCACTTGGCAAGTAGGCAACATTCCACTTGGCAAGTAGGCCCGATGTACAGTGACAGAGTGAGACAGCCCGTCTGATTGAATGGGCATGCAAGAGCCACCGCACGCAAACACAGAAAACCACGAGAGGAGCGTCGCACACACCGTTGTAAGGCTACATTGCTCATGGCCTGTTCTGACATTCCGCACATGGAACAGGCGGCACCCACGTTCACACCAACACGCGTGCCGGAAAGCGCCCTAAAGTAGTGGAGGCGCTGCCTGCCCCCTGACCGATCCTGTCTGCGCAAAAATGCAAACAAGATGGCGCGGCCTGCAGCTAGCAGCAGCGCTCCAGTGCAGCAGGCAGCCTCCCCCTGAACACCCCCCCGCACCATGACCCCCCCCCTCTTAATCCCGTCGCGTGAAATTCAAAACGTGTGCGCGCCGCAGACGTCGTGCCCCCACGATGAATGGTACAGCGTTTCTTTCTCTGTGGGAGGGCAAATAACGTGCGCGCGCGCGCTCGCACAAGCGCGCCATCGGTGCCGAGACCAACCTCCTGACGTGACATGATGCAACAACAAACAGGCGCGCATGGCGCGCCGCCGCCTCTGCGCAACGAGCGATGCGCGCGATTGAGTGCGTTCAGGGGCACGCAGCCCCCCATCTTCCCCCCCAATCCCCCCACCCCCCTCCGCCGTCACCTCGCGGCGGCTCCCCCTGCTGCGCACCGCCGGCGGCGACGCTCCTCTGCGCAGGGGGTTGAAAGGGGGTTTAAAGGGGGGGGGGGGGGGGGGGGGGGGGGGGGGGTTGCGCGTTGTGTCGGCGCGCTGGGCAGCGACGCGCTGAGCAGCGCTGCATGACTGGACGGGCAGGGGTCTTCATGAAACGGCGCTTCTTGTGCGCCCTGCCGGCCGCTTGTTTGCGGCATCGGTGGCGGCGCGGCGGCAGCGCGGCGGCAGCGCCGCCGCATCAGGCAAAGTAGTCGTTGCCGCTGGAGCGTCCCGCGTCGCCGAAGACAATGCTATCGTGCTTGAGGTTGAGCACCCAGTAGTTGTAACTGTGGGGGTAAAAGCGTGCAAGATAGCGGCATGGAGAAGCGCGTATTAGCAAGAAGCATCAGGATGTCTTCCTTACAGTAACGGTTATAACTGACATGATATGAGTGGGGCCAACGGCCAACTGGCGTCAGCAAGATGTGCAAACTGACGCTTCGCGTCCAAAAAAGCACGCAGCTATCATTTTTGTTGTGAACGCAGCTAGCATTTTGTTGTGAAGCCATGTTGTTGCAAGTAGTGCAAGCTGATGGCAAGCAACATCGAGCACACAAAGTCTGCACGCTGGCTTAAGCGAGATGTGCAAACAGGCATCTGGAAAGCTGCGCTGCGGCCGGTGTGTTGCACTGTGGAAGTTCACGGTGTGGACAACTAGGTCTAGGGTTACCCTACAGACCTCCATCGTACCTTGGGTTAGGAGTAGGGTTGGGGTCAGCAAGTAACTCTTTCATACCCTCACCCAAACTCTGCCCTTGAACCTTGCGCATTTCAGACGCGACACACCCGCAAAGTGTCAAGAATGACCCAGTGCTCAGGCAAGCTCGTCATCAACTGACGGATACAAAAACCTTCGCCTTCAAAAAAGCACGCAGCTACCATTCATGTTCCGCAGACATGGTGCTGAAGTGCAAGCCGAAGTGACGCGCCTTCGGGCAAGCATGGCCGGCACGCGACCATGTTACAGCTGACGTATGTATTGCTGATGTACTGCTCATGTACTGTTGATGTACTCACAGAAGAAGGTACGACTCCAGGAGCTGCTCCCAGCTCCTCCCCATTACCAGGTAAGCCTGCGCAGGAGTGTGCAACAAGTGCAGACACTTGTTAGCAAGGAGGTATCGTTGGTGCAAAGTGAGACTGCTGCCGCGGCAATGAAACTGCCACTGCCGTGGTCGACAACGAAATACATTGGCATATGCGTGCAGAAACAGGGGCTCACGAGCAGTACAGCAGATAACGCAGCTACTGTGTGAAGTATTGGACCAAGCATGTCGAGTCAAAGGTACTTTGGCGTGAAAGCACTCATGAGTGGTATGGCAGGAGATGATATACTTTCGTCTTTACTCGTTGAGAGCAGCAGATACAACTACAATGACATGTTCACTCGAAACTCGACATGCTCTCGAAACTTGACATACATGAGCCCGCTGTTCACTTGTTCTACTATAGACTGGCACGGCGCCTCCGCTGGCGCCCACAGAACAACCACAGCGGTGAAAACTTCAATTCGCAGGTCACCCTCAAGTTCAACTTGCCAGTTGCCTGCCAATCGCATTCCCAAGTTCAACTTGCAGGTCGCCTGGTGCGAATCAAATTTCACTCCAGAAAGGCAAAACGGCAATCTCTTCTCAACATCAGTTGGCTCATACAGCGTGAAAGCACTAGGATTAGCCACAACACAATATGGCGCCAAGCAGAGCGCAAACTGCCACATGGCATAGCATTAGCGGCAAGCTGCTGTGTGTGAGATGTTTGTACATACGGCTGCCAAGCCGCTTGCTTCATGCACGTTGCTGAGCCCTGCTGCAAATGAAGCGGCAGTCACCAACAAACGTTGCCCCCCACGCACTGTCAGGTGCGTGGGGGCACCAGCCATCTGCCAAAGGAGTGAATCACTCACTTGTGATGACTCACTCTAAGTGAGTCATCATGAGTCATCACACCTCACGCACTCCTGCAAAATGAGCAGCGCGCTGCGACCCTCCCTCAGGGCTAACCTCCCAAAGGTCACCCTTTTTTCTTTTTATAGTTGAAGTTGAGAAGAAAGCATGCTCTATTGAAAATCAACAAATGCATGAACTGAAAGACATCAAAGTTTTGACTGTTGAACGCGCGTGCGCAACGCCAGGGAGAATCATACTTTTTTGAAGTCAGAAAGGAAAAGATGTCCGCATGACTCACATTGCTCTCCTGCAGCGTGAGCAGTTCAGAGTGCGCCTTCTCCCACCCCTCCAGGTTCACCGCAGCCACCTGCATACGTACATGCGCATACGTAGCAGATAGTTCATTAAACACCGTCCATATACATGTATAAATATAACATGTATGCACCACAGCAGTCACCTGCAGGCATGCACGCACGGCCAGAGTTGCATCTCAGGTGTAGGCATACTACACTGGCCTGCCTCACCGCGTTACCCTCCGACACACGTGCAATTGAAATGGGGGTTCAGTGAGACGATGCATGCAACGATAAGGCCATGTCCATGCCGCGGCAGCAGCGACGTGCAGCACCCTCATCACCGATATATACCTCATACATACTGATGCCGCCAAACTCAGGCGAACATTGGCAGCAGCGCCCCAATAGGACGCCAGGCAAGGGGATGGTAGGTATAGCACACTACTTAGGGTTAGGGCTACGATTAGGTTTAGCACGGGCGAAAGCGCGCGAAGCAGCTTGTGGTGAGGCACACCAGTCAAGGGATGGCAGGTATGGCATCTGCGGAATGCGGCAGCAGCGGGCGCGCCGACTGACTGACGCACCTCTTTGGTGGTGAACAGCTGCCGCAGGGTCTCCACGCGCTGCGTGAGGTGCAGGTTGACCTGCGTGCGCGCCGAGTTGGTGCGCTTCATCTCGTTCACGATCTGCATCTGGCGGGGGGGGGGGGGGGGCACGAGAGCAAGACAAAGGGAGTGAGGCGCTGATGAAGGCAGTAGCCGGCGGCAGCAGGGTGGTATCAGAGCAGCAGTGGCTACATGCTAGCATGAGAGGCAGCATCTCGCCGATGTTTGCGTTCGCAACTCAGTTTTGTGCAGCTTCCACACAGCTGCCAGCGAGCGCCTCCCCCCCCCCCCCCCGAGCAAACCTGATAGCAGGCTTGTTGTAGCATGGATGCTGCGACGCATCTCACGCGCCTGCATCGCTGCTCACCTGGAACTTCTGTATGTTTAGCCTGTGCAAGTCTGCAAACGACCGCTCGGCTTCCACAAAGCTGCCAGCGAGCGCCACCCTGAGCAAACCTGAATACTCGGGCATACAACATGAGTGGTGCAACACATCGCACACGTCTGCGGCGCCGCTCACCTGGAACTTCTGTATTTTTAGCCTGTGCGACTCCGCAAAAGACTGCTCGTTCGCCGGCAGACACAGGTCGCACCAGCTGAACAGCTTATCCAGTAGCTCGCGGAACTCTGCAGGACGCACATGAGAACACAGCCAACATAGGGAGCATCTCATTCAGCAACGAGCTGCTATTGGGGCACCATGAGCAGAATGGAAAGTTGGTGAGGCAAGCAGCTGGCAAGCTCGCGGAATTCAACAGTGCACACAGCACAGCCACCAACAGAAAAACACCTCATTAACAATAGCGCGCTGGAGTTGCGGCGCCATGTGCAGAATTGCAAGCTGAGGCAACAGCAACTGGCAAAAATGACAGCGCACACACAACAACCACCAACATGCACTGCCTGTTGGGGGTGCACCAAAACAAGAAGAATGGCATTTTCAGGTCCGAAAGCAAATACACCACCGCGCAGCGAATCTAAGACCAACTACAGTAGGGCGCAATGGGCGCCAGGTGTGTCCAAGGCAGCGCCGCTGATAATTCGAGTTCAAATGCCGCAAGGAAGGGGAAGGCAATGAGCAAATGAATGACTGCGCTGCGCTCTCTCACCGTCTATGAACACCAGCACCTCGTGCGTGACCTCGTACACGGTGCCCGTCTGGAAGCTGTTGACGCGCGAGATGTTGTCCCTGAAGTGCTCAAAGACCTTCTGGCGCCTCTCCCGGGCATGGTCCTTCTCGCTGATGAGTTTGAAGACCTTGTACATCTCCTCCTTGCGGGACTGCCGCAGATCCAAAAACTTGGTCATGGTCTGGTGTATGTTCTTTTCGTACACCTGTGGAGCAGCAGGAATGACCAAGGGTTGCGCACAGGGACAGGCGAGCGTGTGAGGAGTTGCTTAGTTACTACACTCTGCACGCCTGATGCCGTGTGCAGCCTTGCTTCGGAAAAACTATGCCGGGGGCATAGATCGCTCAGATATGCTTTCGGCATGTAGGCAATATGAGCGGTGGTTATATGTGGGTGTTTGCTGTCTTCAGCTCCACAAACGGTACCAGTCAAAGCACCATTGACAGAGAAACGGGCGTCGTCAAAAACACGAAAAGCGCAGCAGCACCAGCAGCAGCGAACCATACCTTTGCATCAGCCTCGTCGCTGACGAGGCGTTGTAAGTGAGGCAGCTCCTCGGGATCGCAAACCAGGATGGGACTGCTGAGGGCAGCCAGGGCCGCGACAGCAGGCGGTGCTTGAGCGTCCATGTCCATGACTGCTGCTGGTGAGAGTGGGGTTGCAGGTATGCCTTGCTGCTGTGCGAGATCAATTTTGTGTAGCAGAGGCTTTTGTGCTACAGTGTCGGGGTCAGGTTTGGTTCCTGCTGCTGTGGTTGCTCGGCAGGCTGAAAGTTTTTGGATGGGCAACGGGTTGAGGCCGCGACAAGAATCGATCAAGTGCCGGCCAGAACCGACTGCAATCGTTAGGAAACAGAAGGGGGGGCGCGGGCGCGGGGCGGGACGGCGGCCGGTGAGGGCCAGATGCCAGAAGTAGCACTGCACTTGAGCATCAATGATTGACATGTGAGCGCGCAGATCCTTACGTTGCAGTTCCAGGATGCACAGCAGCACATTTAGTCACGAAGAGAACAGCATGAGCTGAGCAAGCACACCGGCCAGCAAACCACCAGAACAAATGTACATCAACCAGACGTGCACACACACACAACGACAACGCACACCAGCGGCAACCTGCCGCAAGATTCGTGCGAGGGCAGCCGCCATGCAGCATGCACAGTGCCATACAGTAGGACGCCACCAGTAGCAGCGCGCATACTAGAAATCTACATAAACGTTGCACCTACACGCGCACATCGGGCTCTAAGACGTCTGTTGGTCGCGATGGGGCGCGTCAGCGCTGTAGCCTCATAAACACCCGTCACAATGAAACACAGACAGTGCGGCAGTAAGCTGCCGCCTGGCATGCGCACTGCGCGCAATGGCAGCACGACTGCGTGCACACGCCTCAACCAGCAGATGGACCATAAGAGGCTGTTTCAATGCTGGCCGCCTTGGCAGCCGACACGACGGCGACATCAAATGAAGGCAACGCAAGGGCAGCGGCAGCGGTAGCGGCGGCATGCGGCGGCGGCGCGACGCAGCGATGGCGGCGATGGCATGTCACGCGCCGCCGCTTGCCCCCTGCACCGATCTAAGCGGCTCAGCGCACCCTTTCCATTGACGTGCAGGCAGAGTTGCGTCGACGACGCATGCCTCCTCCCGCTTGAATTACCGTCGCCTGTCCAAATCTTCGATGGCTCAACGCGCCAGACAGCCGCTGTCGCGTGCGGGCGCAGCGCCGTGCGCCGCACGCCCGCGCACAGCGGCATCGCCGCCCCCTTCATCTACTCCACAAGCAGAGTACTCACTTCCGATACTTCAAGTCATGCGCAGCGCTCTTCACGCAGCTACGGCGTCACGAGCGGCGTCGGCGTCTCCGGGCGCGGCCCGCGGTATGGCTGGCACCCCGGCGTCGCGTCGAAGCGGCAGCGCCGCTGCAGGCACGCGCGCTCGGCGTCCACGCCCGCGCTGCTGCCGCCGCCGCCGCCGCTGCCGCCGCCGCCGCCGCCGCCGCCACCGCTGCCGCCGCCCGTTCGCGCAGCAGCGTCGTCATCGCCGCTGCTGCCGCCGCCACCGCCGCCGCCGCTGCTGCCGCCGCCGTGCGCAGCAGCGTCGTCGCCACTGTCGCAGCCGACGGCGTCGAAGCTCGGCGGCGTGTGGAAGCCGCGCGCGACCTCGCGGTACGCGGCGCCGTAGCGCGAGTCCGTGGCGACGCGGCGCGCGGCGGCGCGCAGCGAGCGCGGCGTGACGTCGGGCACGCCGTAGAGCTCCTGGGGAACAGGGTGGGGGTGGGGGGTGGGGGGGGGGGGGGTGGGGGGTGGGGGAAGAGGGAGGGGGGGGGGGGGGGGGGGGGTCAGGCATGCGCATGGCTCGTTGTTGCTGCACGCGGTCTCAGGGGCCCGTACAGGCGACTGTGGGAGTGTTGCGTCGCATGGCAGGTAACGACTTCAGTACGGCGGCAATGCTGATATACCTACTTTGAAGTATGCGCATGTTGTTTGGAGGCCTCAGCGGACCGCAAGCCTCGGCTTTTGCACAATTCACCCGTACTTACTCTAGCGGCACACTACTGTACTGTCCTGCTCTCTCCTGGAGCATCTGTCGGTTGCACCAGAGTTGCTTAACATGATATGCCTCTCCTGCACGTTGTGGGCTTACTGTTCAGGAACAAGCGATGCTGCCGTGCACACCTCAAGCTCAGCCTGACTGGTCAAGGAACAAGCTCGGGTGGTGCTGATGCATGCGCCACACTCAAGCTGGCGCTGACAGAGGTCACCGAACACACTCGAGAAAGCTCACTGCCATCGGTTTGTGCCAAACACCGCTGCAGCAACCGACCCGTTCGAGACAACTGAACGTGCCCGACACAGTGCCCGCTAATGACCAAGCTAACCCCAGATCGCCAACTAGCGCGCCCCGTTATTCACCGTGAAGCTGTACATCTGGCGCCACTGCCGCAGCAGGCACGCGTGACGCAGCAGCAGGTCCACACCGCTCAGCAGCTGCGCGGGCGCGTCGCCGCACTCCCCATCCGCGTACGCGACGCGCTCGAGGTCCAGGTACTGCGTGCGCACATCCACCACCTGCGCGCAGCACCGCGCACCGTCAGTTGGCCGAAAAGGGGTGGAACAGCGCACAGAAGGGGAGGGGCGTCAGCGGCAAATCTTGTCAATAGTGCAGACAGGGCCAAGCTGGGCTCGCTGCGGCCGCTGCCGCTGTCTGCAGTCGCGGAAAGCGCGCCGCGCTGCCCTCGCGCGCGTGCATGGTGACTTGGCCAACAAGAAGTGGAGATGCGACTGGGAGGGCCGCGCACGCGGCGACTGCAGTGACAGCACGGCTCAACCCCTGTTGTGACCCTAACCTCGCCTCACACACCGGAACACAGGCCTGCTTCCGTTGCAGGCCTGATCCCGCTGCTGTCATGAGCGCAATACAGGCGTTGTGACGACATGATGCATATTATTCAGCGCCCTCATCCTAACCCTAACCCTGACCCTAACCACATGATCAGGGCCTGCAGGCTCACGCTTAAAGTCACCTCACGCACAAAACACAGGCCTGGTTCCGGTGTTGTGATTGCCACCATACAGCGTGGGCAGCGTAATACAGGCATTGTGAGTACCGTGAGCACGACGTGCAGGACCCTAGCCCGAACCCTAACTACACGCTCGGGCTTACGCGGCCAGCAACTGCTCCTCCTTCTCTGCCCCCCTCGTCTAGCGCCACCCCTGGAGGCACGGGAGATTGCTCGCAATTCACGCCAGAGCACTGCGTGGACGTGACACTCAACTTGAAGTTCCGCGTCTCGTGCAGCGACGTGCCGTCACCGTGCAAGCGGCGATGTGTGAAGGGCGCGAGACGGTGCTGAGGCACGGCTGCATGCCGTACATGCATAGTGCGTGTCGTGTGCCGCAGCAGCGCCGCTGAGAGCCGACGTACTTCAAGTACTTGAAGTGCGAAGCGATCGATGACCCTAACCCTAACCCTAACCCTAATCCTAACCCTAAGCCGACGTACTGCAAGTGCTTGAAGTGCTCACCTTGCGCAGGCGCGTGTCCCACAGGATGTGCGCGAAGCCCGGGTTCACGGGCTCCCGCGGCTGCGGCGTTGCGGAGGACGGCGAGGAGAATGCGAGATGAGCACTTTGAAATTATTTCAACAAGCCAGACAGAGGAAGCTTCCAACGCAAAGCACTGCCACTCATGCATTGTGTGGTCGGCCAGCAGGCAGCACAAAGTTGGGGCATGCGCGGTGACGGGCGGCGCGTGGCCTTTTGCGCGCCCTAACCCTAACCCTAACCCTGACCCTAACCCTAACCCGAACCCTAACCTGACACGCGCTGGACGCCATTGCGAACCAGCTGCGGGTACGCTACCGCGATCCCCTGAGGCGTCGCATGCCTCCCGCATCAGGGCCGTCGAGCATCGCGCACTGGGCGCAAGACCGCGCACAAGTTTCAATCCCTTATTTTAACCCTAACCCTTACCGAAGGTACAATCAGCGTGCGCGCCGTCGTCGGCCGACGAACTGGGGGTTCACTAGGCGCACCCGGGGGGGTGGCACCGGGGGTGGCAGTTGGGCGAGGCTGAGTTCGGTTTGCGGTTGGCCTGAACCTATGGCTAAGTTACAGTTAGAGTTGCGTAAATACGGTTTGTTCCCACCTTGCCAACAGTGGTCTTGAGGCCGCATCCGCCGCTGAGCGTCATGCCTACGCTCAGGAGGCCTTGTGGTCATGGGGCTCACCTTGCGCAGCCGGACCTCTCGACGGTCGGTGAATCGGGGAATCTATGCGCGCCCGGGGATCAAGAATCACCCGGCGGTAAACGCCGGGTAAGCCTGAGTTAGAGTTGGGGTTAGCCTTAGGCTAGGTACTACAGTACAGTACTATACTGTACTCCAGTAGTCCTGCACTGTACTACAGACAGTAGGGCAAGCCTGGGCCTAGGGTTACGGGCGCTCACCTTGCCAATCGTGGTCTTGAGGCCGCGTCCGCCTGAGGCTAGGGCTAGGTTACGGTTGAGGCTGCGGAGTCCACGTCTGTCTGAGGCTAGGGCTAGGTTAGGGCTAGGGTTGCGTATTGGTTGTTGGTTCTCACCTTGCCAACGGTAGTCTTGAGGCCGCGTCCGCCGCTGGGCGTCATGCCCACGCTGATGAGCGCCCCCACGTTGTGCGAGAAGCTCTTGATGAGCTCTGGGTAGATAATGGGGGGGGGGCGGGGGGCGGGGGGGTTGAGCGTAGAAAAGTTGAGCTTTGGGGGGCATGGAGCATGCGGAAGCGGACTTGCCGACAACTCATGAGGGCTTTGATATTCACGATTGGGACTGATCAGCTGTGCGAGAAGCTCTTGATGAGCTCTGGTGCAGGGGGGTAGTGGGCAGACAGCGGCGAGGGGTGTGTGTGTGCGTGTGTGTGTGGGCAGAAGTTGAGCTTTGCGGGGGTGTCGGGCACGCGGAATGTGGGCATGCTGACACTTCATGACAGCCTTGGGCAAGCGTGAGGCTGATTAGCTCTGCAGCAGCAGCAGCAGCAGCAGCAGCACCGGCAGTGGAGCAGCAGAAGGCTCTGGTTCAGGTCCTGACTGAACCAAGATGCCTAATCTCAACCCTCATCAAACCCTAACTTCAACACCAAAACGCAGCCTACATGCGCCTCACCCTTGCTGTGGTGGCCAAACATCTGGAGGCCGATGGTGGCGTGGTGCCTCTCGCACACCTCGCGGTACTGGCTATAGTACGGCTCCAACCAGTCCTCCTGGGGGGGGGGGGGCAGGCAGGCAGCAGTGCTCAGCAACGACCACTTCGACGCATCCTTCCGCGCATGCAGGCATCGCATTCTGTCCGCTACTGTACAAGGGCACGTTACCCATTGGACTTCTGAGTTCTCGCTGACACGTGCGGCACTCGCATAGAATGGCACGCCAACCACTGAAATTCTCCCTGTCGATTGCGGCGCTCACACGTAGAATGGCACGTGTAATACCCATGATAGTTCGTGCATCTGCGGCGCAGCACCTGCTGTGACCGGTGCAACCACACTGCCTAACGCTCACATAGAATGGCACGTCACCCACTGAAGTTCATGCATCTGCGGCACAGCGCCTGTGCCACGTGCATCCATGATGCCATTCAGTCAGAAGCCACTCACGTTGCCGATGAAAGTCCCGGGGGGAATGTGTCCGATGGGGGACCAGGCATAGAACGGGTACCCTGTGCAAGCCCCCGGGGGAAGTTGGCAGTGTGCCAAATCACACCTCGTATTGACAGGCAGCCAACGAGTATTGGGCACAGCTGCAGTAGAGGCTATAGCTTGTAGGCACAGTTGCAAGAATGCTGCCAATCAGTCAGAAGCCACTCACGTTGCCGATGAAGGTCCCGGGGGGGATGTGGCCGATGATGAAGACGCTATCGCCCCTGCCTTCAGCATCGCTCAGCTGTTGGTCCAGCCACACCACCTGACAAACATGACCGACAGCATCAGGTACCGACATACACTGAGCATCCATGCCTCGAATGCTAAGAAGCTTGCACACATAAGTCTTGGGTGGCACTGTTTGGCTCGTGGCCAATTGCTGCAGCAGCGGCGACCGCGGTTCTTGGGGGAAGGCACTGATGGCTAATCACACCTTGTCACCTGAAGCTCTACGATCGTTCAGTCATGGTGCCACCCACTTGACCTTGATTTCTGCACAAAATACTCCAATTACTTTGAAATTACTGCAGCAGTGAGCAATTGTGATTGGGGTGGCCATCTCTGACTCGTGCTTCGACGCCCACAGCTGCGTATCGAGCGCCGCCCTGGTGACTACTTCAATTTCAACTTCAACAAACCGCACCTCGGCCGCGAGCACGTCGACGTCCGCCATCTCCGACTCGCGCTTCGACGCCCACGGCTGCGTGTTGAGCGAAGCCACGGTGACTACTTCACTTTCAAGCTCCGCGCACCTGCTCCGCCGCCAGCGCGTCGACGTCCGCCATCTCCGACTCGCGCTTCGACGTCCACAGTGTGTGTTGAGCGCTGCCACAGTGACTGCTTCAACTACTACTTCAACACCGCGCACCTGCTCGGCCGCGAGCGCGTCGACGTCCGCCATCTCCGACTCGCGCTTCGAGGCCCACAGCTGCGTGTTGAGCGCCGCCACGGTGACGCGCGCCGCCGCGACGCGCCGCGCATAGTAGCCGCCGCGCACGAGCGTCGCCGCGCCGTCGGCGGTGTCGGGCGCGACGTTGGCGTAGTCCATGCGCAGCTTTGCGAGGCGCGCGAGGGACGCCTCAGACACCACCTGCATATGCGGTGTACGCGCGTAGCACCAGCAGCGGAGGGGGGAAGGGGAAGCAGTGGAGGCGGTGAGCAGTCAGGTCGTTGCATCACGTGCAGGGGGACTGCGGTTAGGGGGGGGAGTCTGGGGTGTGTGTATGGAGCAACGCGCCTCCGTCACGGAATGCGCCTCTGCACATGAGACGCAGCGAAATGCATGCGCGCACGAGTTGCGTCCGCAGAACGAGCGGAGCGGAGCTCCATCAGGGCCCGCGCGCAGACCGACTGACCTCGTCGGGCACGAACTTCGTCACAGCATGTGCCCCTGCGCATGAAGCAAAAAATGCATGCACGCATGCGTCGCATTCGCCGTCCGAGCGGAGCGCTGCCACACCCTCGCGCTTCTGACCAACCTATGAAGACAAATCGTCTGATAGGTTGCTGAAGCTAGTTGTTCTGTACTCTTCGCATTGTGCGTCCCGTAGGAATTGCACTCGTGTTCAAGGCCTTGTCAGCCCCACAAGTGATCAGTTTGAATCACTCGGCTGTCAGACTGACCTCGTCCGGCACAAACTCGTTGTTGCTGAGCGCAAAGGTGACGGGTGTGTATACGGGGGGCGCGCCTCCGTCACAGCATGCGCCCCTGCGCTGAAGCAAGAAAATGCATGCACGAATGTGTCGCGTTCGCTGTCCGAGCGGAGCACTGCCACGACACCCACCCGCGCTTCGACTTCGACGCGCTGCACTCACTCACTGACCTCGTCCGGCACGAACTCGTTGTTGCCGAGCGCGAAGGCGACGGGGGCGCGCGGGAACGCGCGCGCAACAGCGCTCAGCGCCGCGCGCTGCGCCGCGGCGACCGCCGCCGGCGCATCGAGGTAGTGCGCGGGCAAGTCACCGCCGAGAAGTATCGCCGCAGGCGCAGCGTCGACGCGCGCCGCGTGCGCGAGCGCCGACTGCAGGAGGGTGATGGGGGGGTCGCAGCCGAGGAGGGGGGCGGGCGCGGCGGCGGACTGTGCCGCGAGGTCGATGGCGACGGTTGCGGTGGCGGCGGCGGCGGCGAGTGCGGTGGTGCAGGCGGGGTCGTTCCTCGTGGGGTCGCTGCATGGGGCAGTGTCGCGGCACATGCCTTTTGGGGGGACGCGGGGGGGGGGGGAGGAGGGTTGGAGCGCATTGGGGGCGGCGTGGCTGCGCACAGAAGTGCGTTTACGAACAAAGAAACGCGTCAGACCCGCTGACGACTCATGAGTCATAAGCGTGTACGACATTGACAACCACGTCTGCGCATTAGAAGCTAGCCTTGGAGCGTGCAGCAGCCAGCAGGCGTTTAGGACGGAGACTTCAATCCTGCAGCACTGGTGTGTTGTGCCCCCACTTGTGGTGAATGCTGGGACGCCAAGGGAATGGCATATCATCACTCAGCGCGTTGGTCAAGGCAGCGCAAGGGTTTTGCATGATGTGCTCCGCAGTCAGGCAGCTATCCACTGCACCCGAGGCTGCGCAGGCAGTGCTGCCAGAGATATTTTGCAAGTCACTCGAAAGCTTGGCTGTCACAGAAAGACTTGTAGCTAACATCGCTTGCTGCTGTCTGGGGCACATACCCGGCCTCTCAAGTCAAGGGGGGTACTTTCATGTCTCTTGCAATACGTGTGATGCCCGTCTTAGCACGTCAAGTCTTAGTGCCACAAGAACCTCCACTGCCAGCGCACATTGTGTAAAGCCATGGGGATGCCAACGACCAAAAATCACTATGCAGTGTACAAAGCGCAGCAGCAGCGGAGCAGCTCTGCACCGACGCGCACGCGCGGCCGCAGACCCCCACACGACACCACATCTCAAACCGCGCACCCGCGCGCACCTGTCGCGCTATCATACGCATGCGGGTTGAACAGCGGGTCGAGGTGGATGTCGGTGATGAAGAAGAACGAAACTGTCGACGGCGGCGCATCGGACCGCGCCCAGCTCCAGAGGCCGGCGGCACGGCCGCTGCTGAGCCGCTGCTGCAGCGGCGCCGCCGCGCCGCGCCGCACGCAGAGCGCGCCTGCTGTCACGACTGCCGCCGCTGCTGCGGCCAGTGCTGCGGCTCGTCTTCTCCGCCTGGCGACGACGGGGGCGGGAGGGGGACGCGCATGTCAGGCGCAGCCGCGCGCGCAGCGGCGGCGTGGGCATGTAGGCAAATGGGTTTACTATGCGCCTCAGGCATGGCTGCGTGTGGCGGCGGCATGGCTGCGGACGCGAGTGCCGACGGTGGCGGCCGTGCGCGTGTTGGGGCCGCGCTGAGCACTGGTCCTTACCCTCACCCTGACCCTAGCCCTAATCCGAACCCTGAGTGGCTTTCTGCATGTGCTGCTTGCTGCCTCTCCTTCGCGCGCATGCCGTCATGGTCGGCGGAAGCGTCCACGCGTCCAGCAAGCGGCTGATCCGTTGCAGTGAACCGTACTATAGCGCATCGCTCTGTAGACAATGCTGCGCGCTGCGCTGCGGCGGAAGGGGCCACAGCTGCTGACACGCCACTGTACTGTAACTGTACCGCCGCGTATTGCCGGCACCCTGCCAGTTGCAGCAGCCGCACGAGCGCGCCTGCCCTTACTCTTGAATGGATACCTGGGAGTGTTTTGTGGACTTGGGTTCCAAATTCTGCATCATCGGCTGCGCTGGTGCTGGCAGAGCACATGAAATCAGGTGCGATGCCATGTTATTGTGTGTTGCGGTTCTACATTGACCTGTCGGTATTTGCCTCATTGGCGTTGGGGTCATGTCAAAACATGATGTGAGAAACTATTGTCAGATGCTTGAGAGCGCCAATGGTTATGGCACATCGTGCTAATGGGTAGAATTGGTTGCAGGAGGCGCAAGTAGAAGCCAGCACTGCTTGATGGGTTATGAGCTCTGCAGTTGTCGTAGCCGCACGAGCCGAAGAATTGCGTGCATGCAGCACCTCTAAATGGTCAGCACATGACGCACTGTGTACACCTGAAAATTCACTACTGTAGCACCTGGTCAGCTCAGTCACGGTGTGCACTTGAAACTTCACTGACGTGAGTGGTGCCACATTTGCACATGCAATTGCTGTGAAAGGCTGTCCGCTGTGCCAACAAGGATGAGTCATGTAGAGTGGCTATGCATTGGCAGCTATCTTCAGTGCGAGAGGGTGCGTGACATGTTGTAGTCACAGCAGAGCAAGTGCCCTAACCCTGATCAAACCTCTGTTACGTAACAGTCAGCTCAACGAATGTGTCCTAGAGTAAGGTTCGCAGAAGCTGGAGTTTGTTGCTGGTTTGCCGCAAGCAAGTACAGACCTGCTCGGGTGAGTAGTGACAGCACTGCTGTTGGCTTGTGTCAGATTGCTGCTGCTAAATGCTCCCTCCTCGTCCCAGTTCACCGCACCGTAAGCAGGTGCATCAGGATGCATCACGCGCGCCGCTTGCTGTAGACCTGTTGGCGCCGCAAATTTGCCTGGCCAGGAGGCTCGCCAGAACAAGGTCAAAATCGTATCAACGGCAAACTTCCCGACTTGAAGTCTGCAGCTCATGCACGGCAGCACAACTCGAGCTACAGTTTGCCAAGAGGAGAACGAAGTCAGGCGCAGCGGAGCCATGTTGTCCGGAACAAGGACATTGCTGGCGGTGCTGGTGCTGCTGCCTCTTAGCTACAGCTTTGTAGTGCCAGCTGCACCTCTTGCCGGGAGGAGGTCATGTGCACTTCGGAGCACTTCAGAGTGGTCATACCCCTCTGACAGCGAGTACGAGGTTAGTGAATGCTTTCAGTAGTCTATTTCGCTGGCCACTTGTGTGCACGCCAAGTTGTAGGATTGCTACTACTGAGCGTTGGTCGGTAGTCAGAGTCAGCAATTTGCCTCCAACATGATGCATTGAAGTCGCGTTTTCAAGAAGCTGCATTCTTCCACCGCCGCAGCCAATAAAGCACACGCCCCATTGTAATTGCCGAACAACGCCAATTTCAAACGAAGTTGATTATTCAGCGCTGTGTGTCATACGGCGGTCAATGAACTCTTGCATGCTGCTCTGCACATACTTTGCTTGGCGAGCAGGTGGTTGACAGGCAGACACCCAATGCGCAGGCCGACAACCCGGCGTTGCGCGATAGCATAAAGAAGGTCAGTGCATGCATCGTCCGAAAACTGGCGTCATCGAATTCGCCTGACTTATGTACGTGTATCATACTATGGCGCCGATCACGCCAAGCGCGTGATTAGGGGAGGGCGACACTCCCGCAAGCGCCGCGCATTGCGACCACTTGCGCACGCTAATGGCTGCATCGTCACGCTTTATCTCTGCTGCACCTCAAGTGAGACACACAGTCAGCTCACAAAGCTCGGCGGGCATTGCACTGAATGGCACACACTTGATACCCGCCGCATTGCCTGAGCAGCAATGTCGCTCTCATTTGGCACTTCCAGAGAGTTACTATTATCTGCGCACATGAGCAAGCGACGTGATGTGAAGCGCTGAGCCCTGCAGCTGCTGATGTGCAACTGCCGTGGTATGACATGTGTCTTGGCGGCAGCAGCGCTCAGCCATCGGGCACCGTGCTTACGCGCGCTTGCAATACCGATCGCGTCTTGGCCCACAGGAAATCATGCTGCTGGCGGCGACGACCAACAGGGGGCAGCTGGCGAGCGACGATGAGAAGAGCACCGTGTCCGATCTGGTCTACCAGTTGGAGGGTGAGCGCTGGCGCAATGTTGAACTTTCATCATTCTTCAAGAAGTATTCCACTGGGTCGTGGCTGTGAGAAGCTACATTAGATTGGTTGATGGCGCAACTCAAACCCTTCACAATTCAATTCATGATGCAGCAAGCAACCCTAACCCTACGTACGCCCCTGTGTCCAGCCATTGAAGAACTGGCTGGATGTTTTTTTTATTGATTCTCGCTACAAGGCGTGGAACAGTGCACATGATTGATGTCAAGCTTACTACCATAGTCTACATGTATCTTGTGACAACTTGAAAGTGTCTCAATGCGCATCGACGATCACTTCTGAACAACATCGCCAAGACGGCAACTGTTCCCCCAATATGATGGATGTACTTTACTTGGGTGCACTTCAACTAGACAACTTCAACCCATTTTTTTCTCTGTCTGCGGCTCATGCAGCGCTCAACCCGACGCTTGCTACGAGCTTCAAGTGTTTTGTCGCAAAACTGGATATATGCATGTAGTTTGCGGTCACATTGCCTTGAAGCCAGACTCGTGGCCATCAACATGCCCGCAACCCGGCTAGAATGCTTACTTCGATCAACGTACATTTGTGATTGGACGACTCTAACGCATGCCCTCCCTGTCTACCTTGCGTGCACAGCGCTCAACCCGACGCCCGTGACGAATGTCCCCCCCAATACATTATGGATGAACATTACTTGGATGTACTCCGACCAGACGCCTTTAACCTACTTTTTCTCTCCGTCTACGGCGCATGCAGCGCTCAACCCGCCGCTTGTAACAAGTTGAGTGTACTGTTGTAAAACTGGATAACTGTAGTTTGCAGTCTCATTGCCTTGAAGCCAGGCTCATGGCCTTCAGCATATGCGCGACCCGGCTAGGATGCTCAGCGTTCAATGCTGACTTCGACTGACGTGCACTCGTGCGACGATGCTAACGCATGTTCTCCCCGTCTAACTCGCATGCAGCGCCCGGCCGTGACCAATGCCCCCTCAGTACATGGTGGATGTACTTTACTTGGATGTACTTCAACCAGACGACTTTAACCCGTTGTTTCTCTCTGTCTGCGGCGCATGCAGCGCTCAACCCAACGCTTGTTACAAGTCGCGTGTTGTGCCGCAAAGCTGGATAATTGTAGTTTGCGGTCACATTGCCTTGAAGCCAGACTCATGGCCAATCAACGCACACGCAAACTGGCGATACTCATCACCCATTTCATCACGTGGGACGATTTCAACGCATTCAATTCCTGTCAGCCTCGCAATGCAGCGCTCAACCCGACACCCATGACCAATGCCCCCCCAATACATGATGGATGCACTTTCCTTGCATGTACTTCAGCCAGACAACTTTAACCCTTTTTTCTCTCTCTCTGCGGCGCGTGCGCAGCTCTCAACCCGACACCCGTGACCAACGACGACATCGCCATCGGCGGCACGTGGGAGCTCATCTTCAGCGACGTGCAGCCCTTCCGCTCTAGCCCGTTCTTCATGGCCGTCGGGGAGCTCTTCCAAGACGTGAGCGCTGCCATGCTGACGTTTTGAGTGCATGTTATTCATGGCATTCTCGCCTTTGGAAAGCAAAGTCACAAAACCAGAGTCGTCCCTTCTTCATGGCTGTCTGGGAGCTCTTCCAAGTCGCGAGCACTGCCATTCTGGCCTGCATCTGCATGTTGTTGCACTTGGTGACCCAGTATTATTGCCACTGGCACCACAACCGGGCACAGTCTGTTGGTCTGATGGTCAAAGTCAGGGCAAGCATTACTGGTGTGCTTCGCAATTCACCTCAGTGCCAGAGACTCTGCCAGAGGTGTAGGTAGACGTGGTGACGCGCTCACAATTTGTGTTGCAGGTGAGGAACTGGCATTTTTGTCTAAGGTTGCGCTCGGAGTTAGGGCCAAGGCTGAGGTCATTCGTGTTGTGGCTGTGCAGCTCACCTCAGGCAAGGGGCTCCAGCGGACGTAGACGCTGCAGATTTGGCCCCATGCAGAGGCTCTGTGCATCATTGCAGCATCGGTATCATGTCTCTGGATTGCGGCCTCATCAAGAGGTGGCGCGGTCGTCCTGCACGCTGAAAAACCTTATCGCTGACCGCAACACAGCTCGGTATAACGCAGCATCGACAGCTGCTCACTCATGACAATGGCATGTGCGCGCGGTGACGCAGCTGCTGTGCAGCCTCAATTGAACTCCATCTGACAATATGGTCACACCACCTGCTGCTGCCGCCGCTGCTGCTGCTGCTGCTGCTGCTGGTGCTGCTGCTGCTGGTGCTGCCGCCGCTGCTGCCATTGCTGGTGCCACTGCTGCTGCGCCACTGCCGCTGCAGGACCGGTCACGCGGCGAGACCGCGTTTGCGCTTCACCGCGCGGCTACCGCCAATGGCGAGGTGAGACGATGTCATTTACTGTGCCCTGTGTAGGATCTGATGCCCCTGTTGCATTGCTGAGTCGGGAACAAGTCATATTGCACCCCCACTGCAGGAATTTGCGTTGCTACTGCTGGTGGCAGCTGAGACCAAGTCGCAGGCTTGCGCCATCGCGATGTTCAATGTGCGCGGAAAGGTGCCTCCTGTGCAGCAGTGGACTCCTTTTTGTCATTACCTGCTTCCCGCCTCAGTTAGGGTTGGGGTTACGTCAGTGGACACGTGCTGGCAGAGCATGAAGCAAAAACAGCCCCAACCCACTGAGTCAACCTGATTTCACATTCTTCAAAGTCATGATTGTCATACTTGTATGCACGCAGCGCTGACACTTCCCGCACTTTGCCCCTGCCCGGCTGACCACAGATTGGCAGGGTGCGGCAGATGATCAGCGGCTCGGAGCTCACGTCAGAGGTTGACCTCCGCGTCGGCCTGCTCTCCGGGGTCCCCTTCTCCCTCTCCGGGACTGTTGTCAGTCGCGCCAAGGTGAGAGTTTTGTTCTGACTCTGAAGCTCAGTCGCCACAGGAGTGACATCAGTGCTTAGTTGTCAGTCGTGCCAAGGTGAGCATTTCATTTCTGGACGTGCATTCGCGAGCCTGCTTCTTTCAAACACCGCAGCAGCGGGACTCCTGCTGGCGGCGCGCACCAAGGCCTGAGCACTGCTGCTGCTTTCCATCTGGCACGGCTCAGCATTTGGTCTGACTCTGAGTCTCAGTCGCCACAGGCGTGACATCAGCGCTCAAACACGTGGTACATGCCTGCTTTCTGCTGCTTGTTTGCCGCCAGTGCACTTGCCCAATGATGCGCAACGCTGCCTGCGTGTGCTGGTATCAGAGCCTGGCTTTTTTGGAGTCTCATGATCACAGCGCACGCGTCGTTGGGCAGAGAAACGCCGCCGTTGCCGGCACACCGTCTGCCGACATCACTGCGACTTGTGCGCACTGCAGCGCCTCAGCCCCCTCGCCTCCATGATGTGGAAGATGGTGATTAATTTTCTGCATGGCCAAATTGGTAGACCCGAGGGCCTGGCATGCGTGGTTATCAACATGTTGCTCCCTGATCATGAGCGATGGCAGCACAGCACAAGTGCCCCAACGTCTAAGTCAGAGAGCTGTACGCAGTGCATTTGATCCATTGACACCTCGTGGTGCGATGACACAATGGGATCAATCATCAGATGCTGTATGTACCGGCCAACCATTTCACGCCATGCCACTGCCTGGACAGGACCACTGGCATCCACTTTGCTCGGTCCATCCTGTGACACCCACAGCACGCTGTTCTGCGATTGCCACTGCCAGGTCAACGCCCTGGACGGCGCGTAAATGCTTGCGACTCAGCCCGCCGCAAATAGCATTCACTGACGGCGTCAGCGCTCAACCCCTGTGCGCGCTGCAGATCACCCCTATGGACACGGACAGCTTCGGAGTTGTGGCCACCACGACCACCATGAAGAACAGCAACGTGCTGCCGTTCTTGAACGAGGCCGTCGACGTGCCCGTTGAGCAGGTGCGTACTGCGCTGTCAGTACACTGTGCTACACTGTCAGTACACTGTACTACACTGTCAGTACAACTGTACTCAACTTTGGTGACAGTACACTGCGCCACCGCATCCTCGTGCGCATTATTATCTGCTGCGCCACGCTCCGATTGACGCCGTTGGCGTGCCTGTTGAGCACGTTGCGTTCGCATCAATCACCCCCCCTCATGTGTAGCTTTGCGCATCAGGTGTGGTCAATGCGATTGCATGCACCTCAGCACCTCCATGGAGAGATGCGGGCAGTGTATGGAGAGTCACGTGGAGCGCAGTTCAGATACCGCGATGCACGCAAGTACAGTAATTGTACTGGTACATCCGCGCTCGCCCTCTGATGTCTACATCACCAATGGCCCCATGGTCCCTGATCCCCCGCTACCATATGGGCGCGAGAGAGCCCTGTTCTGCTAGAATGTCACCCTCTGCTTGCGCCTTACACATCCCTGCCCTGCCTGATTGCGTGCTCGCTTGTGCCAAGCGCAGGCGTTCACGTGCCCGCCCTGTGCTCGGTACTTCAACAATTCGCCTCATGGTCTTTAATCCCCCTGCTCGATAAGGGCACAAGAGACCCTGCTGCTCGCGCGCCTGACACATCCCTGCCCTGCCGCATTGCGTACGTGTGCGCGCCATGTGCAGGCATTCACGGCGATCCGCGGCTCCGCCCCGGAGGTGCGGCTAAGCACCTACTATCTGGACTCCGACTTCAGGGTCAGCCGCACGCCCGACGAGCACTACTTCATCTACACGCGCGCATAACGGCGCAGTTTTGCTTCTAAATCATAGGCTTTGCGACAATCTAACACATTGGTATTATAATGTTACGTGATTTTGGTTGCCGTTTCACATCATCTGGCGAGGGGGCCCCCATTCTGCACTTGCAAGGGGCACCGCCTGTAGGCGTCTCTGGTGGCCCTCCCATCAATGCACACGTTAGTAAACACACCATGTTGCGCGTATTGCGCACGTGACCACTTTTCCAGCGTCACTTGCAAGGGTCCGTGCCCTGGCCGCCAGACACAGTCTGCCTTTGACATGCTGTATATGTATGGAGTAACTGTACATATCTATGGATATGAGGTTGACGCACATGTGTGCATGCTAGAGGGCCCTTCGACATCCTCTGCACAGAGGGCCTGCAATGGGGGAGGGGGCTTGACCGCCAACGTCAGTGCGCCTTTGCCACGCTGCATGTGTAGGGGCGCGCAGTCGTGCCGTGTGCCTTTGCGATGCTGTG
The DNA here is from genome assembly GCA_017506865.1 of Tribonema minus. Lineage (NCBI taxonomy): Eukaryota > Xanthophyceae > Tribonematales > Tribonemataceae > Tribonema > Tribonema minus. The sequence goes on from JAFCMP010000149.1 coordinate 142,995, forward strand.
CCACATGCGCAGGGGTACACAAAACAGTTCAGAATCACCATGCATGCATGTTCTTCACCTCCAGACGCAGCAGTGCGCAGTGCGGTCGTGCTGCAAAAGTATGTGTGCATCAGGCGTAGTGGCATTGATGTCCTAACATCAACATTGGCAGGGAGATCAGCACGAATGCAGCAGGATGTGATGACGCTGACATCTCAAGTCGTGGTGACTGACACTGTCTGAACCGGTTCACACCTGAGCCCTATCAACCCTGTTCTCTAGCATTGTGCTCTGCCTATTTGTGGTAGCAGATGATACAGGAACTGTCAATGTATACAGATACTTCCGACCGACGCGGCTGCTCACAGGGGCGCCTCGCGTTCGCTTACATAGTGTCATAAACACTCCAGCCTCATGTGCCCCTTCCCCTGCCGGGGGGGATATTGCCGCCCTGATCTGCATACACGAAAAATCAATCGCACCACGGTTTTGCCACCGACAAGGACCACCTGACAAGAATCCAAGCAACAACGCGTCGCGAGCCGCTAGCCTCTGCCTCCCCCTTCAGAAGTAACGTGTACGGTAAAAGGCCGTGACAAAAAAGGTTTGCCAAAACTGAGAGGCTCCAGCCCTTGGGCGGGGTTGGTGAGCCAAGGCATGGCATGATGCTAAGCCTGCGCGGCGGCAGTGGCAGTAGCAGTGCCGCCCCGCCCCCCCAGCCCCGGCCAAAACGGCTCGTGCGCCAGAATCGTGGCGCTGATGCTGCGCAGCGCCGCCGCGCTGACTTGCGCGTTGGCGCCACCACCAGTGCTGCTGCTGCAGTTGGCGCAGGCGCGCGCGGCGCTCGCGCCGGCGCACAGGCCGGCGGCATGTGCTTGCTGCGTAGTCGACGCAGGGCCAGCCAGCGCAGCAGCGGTCGTTTCAAAGGTCGCCGCCGCCGTCAGGTGCTCCTCCTCTGTCGCTTCCCCCAGCAAAGCCTGTTGTCACAGGCAGGCAATGGAGGGGGGTCAGCGGGTTACTGCATGCGGTCATGGCGACTGCTCGGGAGGACTTCTGATTGCTCAGGCATTTCTGAAGTACCCTCGAGCATTCATTGAAACAAGCCATCAGCTTCGGCAAACAACGATGCATGATGCATGGCTGGCTGAGCCTCTTGCCTGCATCAACCTCAGGAACAGGGCATGTGTGATTGCACGACGGTTGTGACGGACCTCCAAGTATACCCTTGAACCCATTGCATGCTTCACAAGGTAGACAACAACTAAGTATGTGTGAGCCATGCACCAATTGTTTCCTCAAGATCCACATGAAACTACCTACAACAAAGTTGACTGGTGTGCCTGTCGTAACCGTCAACCCCACCCCTTCCACCCACCCACCCACCCGCTCTTGCATCATATCTAAAAGTTGGCATCAGCGCGTTCAAGTTGCATTATATCATAATCATCGCGGCACGCACACGCACCTTGCAGCACGCCGCGACGCATCTGCCGAGGCTCCGCAGCGAGTAGCCCCCCTCCAAAGCCAGCACCACCTGCCCACCCGCCAGCGGCATCAGCATGCGCGTCATGGCCGCAAAGCCCCCTGGCGTCACCCGACAGCCCCCCATCGCCGCGTCCCCCGCGCACGCATCGAAGCCGGCGCTGACCAGCACCAGCTGCAGCGGGGTGGCGAGGGGCAATAGATGCAGGTTGCGTCAGCAGTGGCGGCAGCGCTGCGTGATTGCACCAGCATATAACTGTGTGGCTGTTCTCGGTATCGGTCCATTGTAAATCAAGGAATAAACGCAGCAGTATGCGGCCTTCCTGTAGATGAGTGGCTGCAGCATGGCACGTGGGCACCAAATCTGATCTTCACATGCCTTGGGAGTAGACAATGGCCACGTGCTGGGCTCTGGGTGCTTTGTAGCGCCTGACATGGTCCTTCAACTGCCACGATGCACTCAAAGGATGACATGCGCATAGACGATTGCGAGAGAGACTCTGCGAGGTCCCCGCATGGTATTGCTGAGGAAAGCGTTGTATACTGTCAGTGATGACGTATCACAATAACACAATGACAGACTCAAAGCTTTACCTTGCCTGTCAAATCATCAACTTCAAGTTGTGAAGTTTGGGCGTCGTACCTGCGGCTGAAAGCGCTGCGCGATCGGCAGGACCACGCGCCGCATCGCCTCCAGGTACTCCGCGTCCCCCGCCCCCGCCCCCTCCCACGCGACGTTGACCGTGTAGCCCGCCCCCGCTCCGGCGCCAACGCTGCGGTGACTGCCGCGGCAGGGACCAAAGCAGTGCAGAGATCAGCGTGGCACGGTGCAGCAGGCTAATGACATGCGCAGGCTGCGCAGTGCAGGGGGCAGCGTGGCGCAGAACAGGGCGCAGCAAGGCGCGTAGTACAGGGCTCGACACGGCGCACAGCGGCACCCGACCATGTGCAGAGCGGGCGGCTGCAGGTCACGACAGAATCAGAGCACACGCGCTGCTCACTGCTGGAGACTTAGTATAGCCGGGGCAGGCAACACTGGCAGTCCGCCGCAGAGGAGCGCATTTAGCACCACAACATTTCTGGAGTCGGTTATGAAGGTGCTGACACAGCAAAGCACAGGTGCCCAGAGGGGGGGGGGGGGGGGGGGGGCTCGAGGGGGGCAAAAAGCTTTGTCAACATTCCATATGGGGGGGGGTGAGTGACCGAGAGGGCTTGCGGAGGCGGCCGCGAACGCTCACAAAGCCGGTGAAGCCACGCGCACACTCGCTGGGATGTGTAATGCGCACATGTCCCCTCAAGCGCCGTTGTGTGGGATGGAGGATGCGCACTGGGGGGGGCGCACTGAAAGGTTGAAGTTGAAGTTGAGGCAAGCGCACGCTCGCGCTGAACTTCTGTCAGACCGCCGGTGTTTGTGGTAGGCATTCGAGATGCGGTAGGGCCACGATGGTTGGCGAATTGAACTTGAAGTGGAGCTGATTTCTTGAATGCTCGCTTCATGGTGCACATCAACTGCCGTAGGCGCACCTGCCGTCGGAGCCCCCCGGGAAAAACCGCCCCCTGTCGTGCCTGTGGAGGCTGCAGTACATGACCGTCGCGTCCGACAAAAATGCGCGCTGCGTGCCGTTGCCGTGGTGTACCTGGCGCGCATGTCAAGTTCAACAGGCAGGACGTCAGTGAATCTCGCATGAAAATGAGTGCTTGAGCGTGGTCATCAGAGTTATACGGGGCACAGGAACAGACACAAGAGTCCGTGGCAGCGGTGGGCGCAGCTGTGACAGGCATCGCAACGTTCGCTCTCAGCATCTGAGGCATAGGCACCGGCACAAGTGTTGATGGCAGCGATGGGCGCAGCGGCAACGGATCTGCAACGCTCGGTGGCAGTATCTGAAGCCTGCGGTACTTTCTAACGAACGGAACTTAGCCGGCGGCGGCGAGATGCACAGCAGCCACAGGAGTTGCAAAGTTCGATTCGGTCTCAGCGACATACATGTCAGTCGACGATGAGAGTGCAGGCTACGCGTTGCACGCACTTGGAGAACGCTTACATTCCTCACGTTGACTCTGGCTCTATCACTGAGCCGACCGCTTGTGCACAGTTTGCGAGTAGCCTTCGGGTATCACGTCACCTCACTGAGTGAATCAGGCTGTGACGTGCGAATTACATCCCAGTCGACGACGAAATCGCACGCAACGCCCTACGACTCTGGCTCTACTGCTGAGCCGGCAGCTTTGTACACGCTTTGCGAGTAGCCTACCCTCATTGGGGTCACATTTTTCGTCTTGAACAAGGCTGTGGCCTGCGACTCACATCCCAGTCGACGATGAGAACGCGCGCGACGCCCTGCAACTGCGCAGTTTTGTCACACTTTGCAAGTAGCCTTGCCTTGTCAAAGTAGCCTTGCCTTATGTTAAAGTTGCCTTATAAAAGTAGCCTTGCCTTATATTCAAGTCTCAAATTACCACTTGAAGAAGGCTGCGACCTGCGACTTACATCCCAGTCGACGATGAGAACGCGCGCGACGCCCTGCGACCGCGCCCACGCCGCCGCGGTCGCCACGTTGTTGAGCAAACAGAACCCTGCGCACAAAGCAGCAAAAAAGAGTGGTGCACGGCGCGGTGAGCAGAATACGCCAAATGGCCAGATCCGCACAATGCGCGGACACACGCAGCTCGCTGCGGTGTCAGCATACAAGCCCTGCCACGGTGTATGTGTGCAGACCATGTGCGAACGGCCTGAGCAGCGCCACGCCGCTGCGCGCGGTGCCCTGAGCACTGCCGCGGTCAGCGGCGTGACCTCAGCTGCGGGGCATGTATGTATGCAACACTATTCATGTATGTATGCTCACTCTTTGAGCCGTACGGCTCCGCATGGTGGCCGGGCGGCCTGATCAGCGCCACGCTGCTGCGCACGGCGCCCTCAGGCACTGCCGCGGTCAGCCATGTGACGAGCACTGCTGCAGTCAGCGGTTTAAGCCCCGCCGCGTACTCATGTACGCAAGTATGGCCTGAACAGCGTCACGCCGCTGCAAGTGCCCCTGAGCACTGCCGCGGTCAGCGGTGCGAGCCCAGCCGCGGGGTACGTAAGTATGCATGTGGGTGTGTTCACTGATTGCGCCGTGCGGCTTCGCATGGTAACTCAGCAGCCTGATCAGCGCCACGCCGCTACTGACATACACAGCGCCCTTGACATTACCGCGGCGAGCGACACCACCCATCCCCGCTGCAGCGCATGCACACATCGCTCACCTTTAGCGCCGTGTGGCTCCGCGTGGTGGCCGGGCGGCCTGATCAGCGCCACGCCGCTGCGCACGGTGCCCCTGAGCACTGCTGCAGTCAGCGATATGAGCCCCGCCGCGGCGCGCCGTGCGCAGTCCACGCTGTGCTCATTCATGAACACCGAGTCGTACTGCTGCGCCTCCTCTGCGCGCGCCACATGCGGCATTGGCAGCGGGGGGGGGGGAGGCGGTCACTTATGGTGGCGTGTAGGTGCAGTCATCACTGCCAAGCAACCAGGTTTTATGACTGACCATGCGGTGCTGGTGATAAGTGCAGTCGTCATTGCCGAGCAACCGAATTCGAGGACTGACCATGGCTCAGGATGAAGCAGTTGCAGGTTTCATCAAAGGCCCCAAATTCGGAGCACGCATGTGCAACTGCACTGGCGGGCTTGCCCAGCATAGCCAGGAGGCGGCCCAGATATTGCTAATCCATACATACCTACAAAGCCTCGCGATTACCTACATACCGCAATACATGCATGCATGCATATCGCAGGACACGTTGGGGATTTGCGGTGTTGGCGACCTACCTGCAACAGCGCTCGCTGGCTTGCCCAGCACGGCCTGGAGGCGGCCTAGGTAGTGCTCGCTGTGCACCCGGTTGAGCGCTGATGTATGAACAAGAACAAGGAAGTGCATTCATGAAACCGTGTCAGGAAAAAGGCAGGCTGTTGAGGTGATTGTTGAAGTTAGTACTGAATTGGTGCATCGTGCACAGGGGGTGGTGCACAGCCACATGTAGAACGCCATCTGCCACCGGCGTAGGGTACAATCAAGCAAGGCCTCCAAGATGAAGACACTGACGAAGCCGATGAGTGCAAAGTGTACAGCCTCAGTTCCGCCCTGCCTTGTACTGCACCACGGCTGCTGCGGCGAGCTGCCCGTAGGCATTTCAGCCGCAGCTGACATTGGTGGTTGACGGCGTTGCCTCTGGTTTTTACAACAACTGCCATTCTTCCAGGCACATGTGTGCAATACACAGCTAGTCCGTTGGTGAGAAGCAAAGAGTGTGTACGTAGGTGACTTGCTGAGGTTGCTGTCAGGGGGAGGATTGGCTTCCAAGTCGCTGACAAAGTGGTGGTTTGCGAGTGAAAACCGCCCCGATCAAGGGAGCCTATGCAAAGCATTCCTGGTCTACAGACCAATCAGAGAAATATTTACGGAGAGCAGAGACAGCGCTCACCCCCTTCCTCCAGCGACTCCGTGGCGACCATCGTGCACCTCTGCAGCACGCCCTGGCTCGTGAGCTCCTGCATGATGGCAAGTATGCGCTCCGGGCTCTCCGGGTGCTTGCGCGCAGGGTGCTTGTGCAGCAGCAGCTCAACATCGTGCACCAGCCCCACTGAATGTTTGCTGCTGCTGCTGCTGCTGCTGCTGTTGTGTATGGCCGCAGAGTCGGCTATGATGGCGGGTCCCGGGCCGTTCGCCTTAGAGACTGCTCGAGGAGAGCTGGCACAAGAAGAGAGTAGACAAAAATCAGCAAAATGCAGCGGTCTAGCCAGCAAGTGTGCTTCGGTACTGCGTGCTTGTACTATATACAAACGGTCTCTGTGTTTGTGTTGGGAACAATGGGCAGGCTAGCTTGCTTGCAGCCGACACACTTATCATGGCCCTATTGTTGGCTGGCTTGCCTTCGTGTGATGTCCCTACAGAGGCCAGGCAACACAAACAAAATGTCCGCTGTGCGAACGTCGCCTCTCTTGCAATTCGCACCTGACTGCAGCGACCCTGGCCCCTGCCCCTGCTCGCTGCGCATGTCGCGTTGCGACTTGTACAACTGGTGCATGTAAACGATGCCGACTGCTAGATGCCACCACCTCCCCGCCAATGGTCCCCGCTGGGCCAAGCCTGTGTCGCTTTGCTGCGGAGACAAACGAACGTCGGAGCAGCAACAGTGGCAGAGCAGGCGCTTACATTGGCGGAGCGCGACAAAGCGGCAAGAGCTGCAGATCAGGGGCACACAAGTACAGCACTGCACAGCTGCTGCTGCTGCACACACACACGCAGGGCACCTGCAGGTTGTTTCACAAAGTCCGACAAGCCCCGAACCAGGCTCGTGCGGTCCAGTGCACAGGCGCAGGTGCACGCAGCGGCGATGTCTTCATCTGGCAACACCGCACTGGTGCTCCCACTCATGGGTGTTTCACCAGCTTCAGAGTGTCTGCACGCGGCGTGCGAACTTCGAAAAAACACGCACGTGTTTGAAGTTTGCGGAAGTTGGAAGTCGAGGGCTTGTTTTGGTGTGGTGAACACCAGCAGGAGAAGCAGAGGTGGAGGCGGGTATCGGACGCGGCTATGGCGTACTTGCTGGCTCATTTGACCAGCGGCTGGGCAGTGGATCAGGCCATCCTCAAGGAGGAGGAGAGGGCAGTAGTCATCCGGTTTGGCCACGACTATGACCCCACCTGCATGCAAATGGATGAAGTGTTATCAGGTGAGCCATGAATATAATCTAGGGTCTGCTAGTAGTGCTGCGTGCAGCGTTGTCATGCAGAGTTTGCGCTTCACCAACGGAACTGAGATAATTGGGATAGCGAGACGCAACCGATTTTTGTGTGCTGTTGCCAGCATATCGTGATCATCAGACGAGACTCTGCATTTTAATTAAAAGGACACGCGATGGGCCGAAATATTGGGTCTGCAGTTATTGCTCACAACCGCAGGTGCAGTTGTTGCTCACAATCCAGGTGCTTGGCTGCTGATTAGGGTCAGTGCAGGCGGTGTGCTGCACTTCAGTAATATGACGCCAACTGCCCCGCAACTGGCCAACCTGGCGTACTGTTTCAAAAGGCGTGTCACGTTTTCACATATGTTGGGCTCTTGGGAAGGTGCTCAGACCGAATCAGACTAGCGTTGCATGTCTCTCGACTTTTCCAGAACGTTTAGTACACCACTAGGGCAAGCCTTGTCAGGTAATGTGCTTGCTGTGGCGTGTCATGAATGATGGGAATGATCACTGACATGCTCTACACGATATTGCTTGAACGTCGCTGTTGCTGTGCCGAACGTCGAGCAGCATCACAACTGCCACCAAAATTGCTCATCCTCTCATGACACATGGCTTATAGAGAGAGCACGCTGCTGAGCTCGTGGAGTCACAACAGCCGTCACTGTGCAAAACAACGCCAGTAATTGATGACTGCACAAGAAGAGAGCTGCAAGAGCAGAGCTGTAGCTGCATCAACTGCACTTCTCTGCTCAAGCTGCTGTTCGTGCTGCTGCACACCCCGGACCTCTGCAGCACATCTGCTTGCCTGAAAGGGTGTAAGGTATTACAAGTACTGCAACAGCAGCAGTGCGCACGCGCGTGCTGCGGCGGACATGCAGCACTGATCGCTTGGCACTGCCTACAGAGAACACAATCAGGACTGATGCTGCGTCCATGTCATCGTACTTCCATCACAATAGCTTGCATATACTTCAAGGAGGTGCATGAGCGCAATATCGATCGATGCCAGCTGGGCTCACATCGTCATGCATCCGCCATCGCTTGCAGGCATCGCCGAGGACGTCAAGAACTTTGCGGTCATCTACGTTGTAGACATCTCACAGGTCCCAGACTTCAACGACATGTACGAGCTGTACGACCCGTGCACCGTCATGTTCTTCTTCCGGAACAAGCACATCATGATCGACTTGGGGACGGGCAACAACAACAAGGTGCGCGCCGCACGCGTGCGCTGCCTTTGCATGCATGAAGCACAGATGACAAACACACCTTGAAGTACCACTTCTATACCGTCATGTGCCTATTTAGGCCGACCGGACCAACATTTCGAGCGTTCAGGGCAGCGATCCTAATTGTGCCTGGGTGTTTTTTTGGGCATTCCCAATTAGGCCTGGTGGCACAATTTGCGTGTTGACCTTATTGTTGCCTGGCCCGATCGTGGGCTCGCGCAGTCAAGTAAATGAACCGGAACGCCATAGCAGGCAAGCAGATGGCGACTGCCATGCTCACGAGTGTCCTGACACTGGTGCACAGACTATTTGCAGCCGCACACTGATGGCCTTCCCCGTTGACCAACACACCGTTTCTCGTTTCGCAGACCAACTTCACCTGGAAGTTGAATTTTGTGCCGAAACTGTTGCAGTGAAGACATCGCGCTCACGGATGGTCTTTGTATGCTCATTTGGGGTGCTGCTGATGCTCTGTCCTAAATAGGCCTGGTGCTTTTTTCGTGTGATCCTAAAGAAGTGTCCGAGTGCTTTATTTGACGATTCTTAATATTGGTCCGGTCGGCCTAATTAGACACATGACGGTACATGATGGACATGATGCGGTCAAGCAAGGGCGTTGTCCATGTACACAATAAGTATTGATATGGATTGGTTGAGAAGCGAGGGGGTTGATTGTCTACATGCTTTGCCAGCCAAAACACCTTGCGCGTGCTGCCATGCCCTGTACTTCATGTACGTCATGTGGTGAGTTAAGTCGGCAATGCAATTGAGAGCAGAGCCCATTGTCACATGTGGTCAAAAGCTGGTCGCTGCGCATGACCAGGGATGCGTGTCGCGCTTGTGAGTCATGATCTGCTGAACAGTCAATATACACGAGCCGTGTGCGAGTCATGCACGAGTATATGCTTCAAAGAGCGATGCAATGGCTGGCGGCTCCGTGCCAACTCGCAAAACTCCCTAGCGAGTGGCGATGGTGTGATGGCGATACTCTGTGTCACATCAACCGCCCACTGGCTCAATTCTGCAACTTCAACTGCTGCTATTCTGCTACGTGCTTGTGCCGCGCGCAGATCAACTGGGCCTTCAACAACAAGCAAGAAATGATTGACATCATCGAGGTAGTGTACAGGGGGGCGCGCAAGGGGCGCGGGCTGGTCGTCAGTCCAAAGGATTATTCAACCAAATACCGTTACTAGGGGCCGTATATCGTCAGGAGCAGCTTCCGCCACACTGCACGCAATGCGCCAGTGTGGCACGGGGGGGGGCATTACGCAACGCAGCAGTGCACAACACTCCCGCTGTACATACCAAAGTATTTCGTTGTACGCGTGTCCCAGGCACACGCGCCTGCTTTCTTGCTTTCATTGATGTGACGTGCCATGCATTCGCGGCACTGAGCTTTGTTTCAGTGCATGAGCCACTGGCAAGCGCGCAGCACTGGGGACAGCACAAACGTGGACAAGAGAGCTATGCTTGAATGTGGTGCAGCATTACATGTACATATTTTCGGTTCGCCGCAGGAACTCGGCTTCAAGCGTGCTCTCTGAAGAACCTGATGGCGTCGGCGCTAATTGAACGCCAGATCCCAGGAACTCCTGCAGTGCCTGTTCGCAATACAAACAGTGGCAACATACACATGCTTTAGTTTCGTTCATGCATAGAAGTTTCTTTCACATGCTACTGCCGCCAATTTCACTGTGGTCGCTGATTCTATATGATGTTGTGGCGTCTTTGCCATGAGATGCCAAGGGTTGCAAACCGGCCGCCAGCGGAGGTTTTCATCTCCGTTTGGGTACCCCAATCGATGCGCACGCTCCGTGCGTGCACCACAAGCATCCAAGGCGGGCCCTAACTGCAATAATGCTGGCTGCACATGTGCATCTTGTGCTCAGACTGCGTGCGTAAAGACCGCCAGTGGTCTTCAGCAGCTGCAAGGACATTCTGGGTTGCCTGCTTCAATGATTCATTGACCAGCTTGGGACGCGTCAGCAAGCATGGCACACAGAAGACCGCACACGAGCACAGCATCAGACCACAGCGAACCTGCACAAAATCACTGAAAACTCACCGGCAGAGTCTCCGCCAGCACGCCCGATATTGTGCGCCCCTCGCTGATGCGCAGCGCGCCAAGCAGCGCCACCGCCGGCACCCCTCGCCGCTGCGCGTGGCTGATGAGCGCTGCTGCTGCGCCAGCGAGCAGCGTCGGCGCGCTCAGCTCCTCAAACTTCTGCGCCAGCGCCGCTGCACCTGCGGCACTGTCGCCGCCACCGCCTAAACTCGAATCAGGCGCCCCGGTATCGCCAAGCGCCGCAGCTGATGTCGCCACTACGCGTATGCTGCTGCTGCCGCTGCTGCCCCTACCCCCTGCCAACGCGTCCGCGCCGGCGGCGCCTACGAGAGCGTCCACGACGACCACCGCGGCGGCCTGAATGTAAGAGAAGAGGCCGCTGGCCCAGCGGTGCGCGCGCGCCTCGGGCACCGCAGCGCCAGCGCTCAGCGCCAACAGCGCATCGCCGCCGATATCAAACACATCAAAGCGGCAAGCGCTCGCGGCAGCTCCGTTGGACAATGGCGGCGGCGGCGGCGGCGCGTCCACTGCCTCCGCGTCGAAATTGTGTTCCACGGGCAGGTCTAAGTGGCCGACTGGGGTCTTGGAGGCGGTGGAGAAGTGCGTGGCGGCGAATTTGGCTGCAGGCTGCAGTGCCACCAAGAGGATTTGGCACTTGTAGGGGGAGTGTGTGTCTGGGGAGGTCCACCTGCTCACGACAAGGCCGGGGCAAGGACGTGAGTGGTGAGGTGACAGGACGCAAGTTAGAGGAGTTCTTGAGAAGTTCGTGAGCAGGCCTTCATGATGCAGGCAGCAGCGGTCAGTGGACAGCTGGGCGATTGCCGGGAGGCAACCATGATGGCTTTGATCATTCATTGTAGTCTGTCTAAAGCAAAGCAACGATCACAAGGCAGGCGGGCAGACACAAGGTTTCCAAGCTTTATCGTAATTGCATGCCTTCAAAGGTGTTCACTGATCGACTCACCGTAAGATTGGATCTGCTTTGAGACCAGCTGCAGAACGCTTTAGCACAGCAGCTCTCGCCGCCTCATACTCCTCGTCATCTTCGAAATTGCGAGAGAACGCAGGATACACCTGGGCGGCAATCATCCTTGGTTGGTGACAGGTCGGCGAGGACAGGGCTAGGCGTGGTGGTCAGCGGCGCAAACGCTACACCCCATTGAAAGATAGGATCTGAAGCCCGGCGCCCGTTTGGTGACTTCTTTTGGCAGGGGGAACTTCAAGACACACACTTGAACTCTGTGTTCAAACTTGCAGAGAGACGCAAACTCAGGGCATTGCACCGCGCCAGCCTGTTTCTAGGCTTCGGGTGCACACGTCTTTTTCGATCTTCATCCCGCAGGAGCGGAGGACTTGCTTGTGCGCGCAAATACGGAGCCTCCATGGTGCTGAGCACAGCACAGCAGATCCACAGTTTGCTCGAGAAGACCAGCGACTGGGACAAGGTGAGAGCTGCAAGGCACGGACGATCTTGCATCGCCAGATAGACCCCACCTGGGTCATCTGAACTCCTCGTCGCGACCAGCTCCGCTGCGGATCCAACATCGTTCGAGCTTTAAGTTCCCGTGCGAGCCTAGTTCACAGTTGCCGGGCCGACGCTAATGCGCCTATGTGTAATGTGAAGCAGATCGTTTGCAGTCCGACTCTCCATCGTCAGCCTCCTTCTCGACTCTGACATCACAAGTTGAACATGCCAGCACTTTACACTCACCAGAGAACGCCAAGCCGCGCCGTGGAGAAACCGGGCTTAGGTGGGCAGCCTCACCCCATCAAATTCTTTGGTCAAGATAGTAAGGCATATATGTCCATTGAATTTTGTATCATTTGCAGCACGTGTGACCTGTACATATATGCACTTTTCATTTATAAAACTCTCCGATGATGGCCCATGACCCATGCAGATTGCACGTGTCTTGCCACTGGCACACCAGCAGACATTCCTTGCTGCAAGTGCTGCGCGTGAAGCTGCAGGTTACGCCGCGTGGCAACGTTGCCATATGACATCAACTTTCCATTGACCACATTGCAGCCTGATTGAGAGGAGGTTATGTTGCGCGACCGCGCCCCACATTTTGCAGTGCGAGGGTGCCTATGTAGGTCACATGCAGCTAGAGCCAGACTGCGTCGGCAATGCGGCAGGATGTCACGTACCCCCCAAAGTCCATAATTTCTGTAGACACAGCAATCGGAGCTGGCCGCCACTCAAGGCACTCGCCAGCAAGAAGCTGGGTAGAAGGTTTCGCAGTGCAGCGACAGTGACCAGCATGCCCGCCCGCGCGTACATCAAGCACCGCGCCACAAGCCAGTGGCTGTACACTGCTGCGTCTCGTACCACTCAAAGTCCATCGGTGCTGGGGTGTACAGGAAGCAGACTTGGAGCTGTGGCCGCCGTCTCTAGGCTAGGCGCTCGCCATCAAGAGACTGGGTGGAACGTTTCGCAGTGCAGCGACAGCAGCATGCCTGCCCGCTCTGCCATCAAGCGTCGCCCGCGAGCCTGCGGCTGAGCGCTGCTGCGTCGCCTCCACGCCACCGCCGCCGCCGCCACGCAGGATGAGCGGTACATGGCGACGTCCGACCTGTGCACGGAGCTGCAGAAGGACGTGAAGATTGAGCCGCAGCTGGAGCGCCGCGTGTGCGCGGCGGTGCTCAAGCAGCTTGACGACTCATCCAACGACGTCCAGGGCATCGCCGTCAAGTGCCTCGGCATCCTGCTCAAGAAGGTGCAGGAGGCGCAGGTAAGGAGGCCTAACTTCAACTTCATCTTCAACTGTGGTTTCGATGATTTTTCCCGGTGTGCCGAAATGTGTGGCGTGACGAGACTGGCTGTGGAGGCGGGTGTGAAGCGGTAATGGTTCCGCGGCAGCGATATGCCTGTCCCTTCATTCGGGAGCGTCTTTCGTTGTGCTTCAGAATTGGGTCCACGTCCCCCTGCCCCAGCCTGCCCGCCATGCTAGTGCTCACCCCGCCGGCGCACTCATTTTGCCCAGACGCGCATCGCGCGCCCAATCAGAGTAGCTGACACCGCCCTCACGCCGCAACTAACACGTACCCCCCCCCCCCCCCCCCCCCAAAATACCCCTCACACACAGCACCGCATGCGCGCCGCACCACCCACCCTCAGCTCTTTAACTTAAACCATGTACCTCAACTCCGCCCCCAAGGTGGGCGAGATCTGCGACAAGCTCTGCACGCTCATCCTGGAGGGCAAGCCGGAGCTGCGCGACATCTACTCCATAGGCCTCAAGACGCTCATATCGGACGTGCCGGACGCGACGGGGCCGTCTGTGGCGAAGCGGCTCACGGCGCGCCTGCTCGGCGGCGTGCAGAAGGAGGAGGCCAAGCTGGAGTGCCTCGACAACCTGACGGATCTCATGCGGCGCTTCGGGCACGAGGTGCGCGAGCAATCAACCTTGAACCTACTGATTTGAACACCTAGCGGCTTGTTGAGCACTGTGATGGAGTGCCTGGACAACCTCACGGGTCTGATGCGGCGCTTCGGGCACGATGTGAGCGGGGCTTTGGCCGGGGTTGTGGTTAGCTGACTCTAGACCTAACTTCAATACTCTGCCGCTTGTCGAGCGCCTGCGACTGGAATGCCTCCAGGGACAGACTGACACATCTGATGCGGCGCTTCAGGCAGGAGGGGAAAGCGGCAGCGCCTGTGCCTAGGCCGCGTCGCTGAGCACTGTTCTGGTGGCGCCTCGGGCACGCAGTGAAGGGCCGGCGGCATAAACTTGAGGGTTAGCCAATCTAAATTATGACCCTTGTCCTCGACGGGCCGTTGGGCACTGCGATTGCGGGGGCGTCCAGACAGCGTCACATGGGGATGCCACAGCAAGCCGCGTACGAGGGGCGGCGGCGCCTCCCTTGTGCGGTATCGTGCTGCTGGTGGCGCTTTGGGCACGACCGGAATTGCCGGCGCAAGGCTTGTGGATAGCTGAGTACCCCAGCCGTGTGCTTGTGAAAGCGCCCACATGAGAGACCGCCTCCGGAAGCCGCGCGGCGCCGTCGGCGCTGAGCGCTGCTGTTCTTGTGTTGAGCGCTGCTCTTGCGCGGGCAGCCGGCTGGCCGGGGGCGGGGTGGGCGCTGCGGGTATGCGGCGCGGGAGTGACAGCTGTCGGTGCAGCAGGCGGAGCGCTGGCGCGCTACGTGCATCCGGAGGCGGCTGCTGATGGCCCAGCGCGGCCTTGCGCAGCGGAGCCGAGTGCTGCGCTGCGGGGCAGGGTTCAGGGCCCCGACAACGTACTCGAGCACTCTCTGTGCATGCCCCTATAAGGTGTGCACGTAGGCTGTGGTGCTGAAGCTTTTGCCGCCAATGCCACCTGCATCTGGGCCGTGCTCTGCGCCAATGCCTTCTTCGACATCAGGACTGCAGCGTGTGGCGTGGCGCCGTGGCGGTGGAGGCATGCCAGCGATGGCCGTCCACGTGGCGCCGCAGCTCCACTCGCCAGGTGGAGCCCGAGCACAACAGTGCCACACCTTGACTCACAAGAAGCACCGCATTTGCAGGCCTCATGTGCAAGCTTCCCCCACCTCAACAGAATGACTTTCCTCTTACCTGAACGACAACGCCGCTGCCGCTGCCGTCGCCGCTGCCGCTGACGTCGCCGCTGCTGCCACCGCTGCCGCCGCTCTGCGCGCCAGGTGGAGCCCGAGCACAACAGGGTCATCGAGGCCCTGCTGGTGCAGCTGGGGCAAGAGCGTGCCGTCGTGCGCAAGCGCGCGACGGCGTGCCTCGGCTCCATCGCGGTGGTCCTCTCGGACGCGCTGCTCAACAAGCTCGTCGTCCACCTGCTCGCGCAGATCAAGGGCAGCGACCGCGCGGACATCGTGCGCACGCTCATCCAGGTGGGGGCGCGGGAACGCGCGTGAGCGCTGCCGCAGCTGCTGCCGTAGCTGTTGCGCCGTGTGCGTGTTTTTTGGGCAGCGCGTCGTGTGTCGTGCTTTCCTGAGTGCGTGGTTCTGGGCGCGCGTGCGCTGCTGTCGCCGCCGCCGCTCGCGCCGCGTACCGCGGTTGCCTGCGCGTCGCATCGTGGTCCTGATACACACACACACACACCATCTCCCCTAACATACCCTCGCCCCCCATCCTGCCATGAACTCTTGCGTGTGAGCAGGCTGTCGGCACGATGAGCCGCACCACACGGTTTCAGCTTGAGATACATACCCCCTCCTTTCCACTCATACGTCCCCCTCCCCCCCCTCCCCCGCAAACACACACCCCGCCTCCCCTGCCCACTCCTGCGCGTGCGCGCAGGCCATCGGCACGATCAGCCGCACCGTGGGGTTCCGCCTGGGGCGCCACCTGGATGCCATTGTGCCGCTGTTCCTCAAGTTCATCGGCGACATGGACGACGAGGACATGCACACGGAAGCCGCCAGCGAGCTGCGCGACAACTGCTTCCAGGGGTTTGAGTCGTTCGTCCTGCGCTGCCCGCGCGAGGTGACGCCGGTGAGTCGCCGCTTGCTTGAAGTCGTCTGGTGAAGTTCATCCCGCATCCTGAAGTTCACTGTCGTGTGATGTTGCGCACGGAGGCCGCCAGCGAGCTGCGCGACAACTGCTTCCAGGGGTTTGAGTCGTTCGTCCTGCGCTGCCCGCGCGAGGTGACGCCGGTGAGTCGCCGCTTGAAGTTGTCTGGTGAAGTTGATGTTGTCCGGTGACGCGCCAGCAGAGGGGACGTAGAGACGAAATGACGCCGGTGTGTCACCCCTTGAAGTTGTCTGGTGAAGTTCATTCCGCATCTTGAAGTTCATTGTCGTGTGATGTTGCGCGTTTCCTGCGGGCTTCGGCGGCATTGTTACTGCGGCGCTCGATCTTACGGGAAGACTCACACTGTACGCTACTCAAGCACGTTACGTCGATGACGCATTCGGCGATGCATCGCTTGCGCAGTGCACTCACTGACAGCTGCCATTCTCCACGGCGATGGCTGCGTGTTTTTTCCCTCTCACAGGCGGACACTGGTTTGAGTAGGGTTAGCTCACTTAAGCTATATATATACGCATACTCATCCCCTGCGATGTGTGCTTGGTGACGAGCGCGCAGCACCTGGACAAGATCCTGGAGGTGGTACTGCGCTTTGCGCGCGACGACTACAGCTATGACAGCGACGGCATCGACGCGTATGAGGGCGCACACTGGTCTGTGTAGGTTTAGGTGACTACAGCTACATTCATGTGTTCACTTGCTTAACCCCTGCGACGTATGCTCGATCGCAACGCCAAACAGCACCTGGACAAGATCCTGGACGTGGTGCTGCGGTTCGCGCGCTACGACCCCAACTACAGCTACGACAGCGACGACGTGGACGCGGAGGTGGGCGGCGGCCAGCAGGAGGAGGAGGAGGACTTCATGGAGGACGATTTTGGGGGCGGCTCTGACGATGACGACACCAGCTGGAAGGTAATACTTCAACTAGTACTTCAACAGTCTACGTGAGGCATGTATGTGTGTATATTGGCAAGGAGGAGGAGGAGGAGGTCTTGGTGGAGGTCGATTTTGGGGGCGGCTCGGATGATGATGACACCAGCTGGAAGGTAATACTTCTAACACTAAGTATACGCGGGATATGTATGTGTATAGTCTAAGCGACTTCAACACTATACGTGGGGTCTGTGTGTATAAGAGGGGGACGAGGGGCACTTTATAGAGGACGACTTTGGGGGTGGCTCGGATGATGACGACACCAGCTGGAAGGTAATATTTCAAATAATACTTCAACAGTCTACGTGGGGTATATTTGTGTACAGGCGACTCAACAATATACGTGGAAATGTATGTGTAAAGGCGGGGAGGAGGAGGAGGACGACTTTATGGAGGACGATTTTGGGGGCGGCTCGGATGATGACGACACCAGCTGGAAGGTGATGCGATCTTTTGATTCATTTCCGTGGTACTTCAACTAATACTTTAATCGTATAAGTGGGGTATGTGTATATTGGCGAGGAGGAGAAGGAGGAGGAGGAGGACTTCATGGGGGGGGACGACTTTGGGGGCGGCTCTGATGATGACGACACCAGCTGGAAGGTGATAATTTAACCAATACTTCAACGGTATACGTGAGGCATGTATGTGTGTATATTGGCAAGGAGGAGGAGGAGGAGGACTTTATGGAGGTGTTTTTGGGGGCGGCTCTGACCAGCTGGAAGGTGTTACTTCAGCTTATACTTCAACATCTATGTGGGGTATGTGTGTGTATCATACAGGCAACTTCAACACTGTATGTGGGGAATGCATATGTATAGGCGGGGAGGAGGAGGAGGAGGAGTTTACGGAGGACGATTTTGGGGGAAGCTCTGATGATGACGGCACCAGCTGGAAGGTACTGCTTCAACTAATACTTCAACATTGTACATGTATCTGTCACCAAAGCACAAACAAGTATCAATTGGTTGCTGGTTCTTATGTACCTTGAGGTATCGTAGCAACAAATAACTCGAAGTAGTACTGGCATTATAAATACAGCTTTGGAGGAGGACGAGGGGGACTTCATGAGGGATGAGGTTGGGGGCGACTCAGATGATGACGACAACAGCTGGAAGATACCACTGACATAACAAGTATGCAATGCTGCTCATCACTCTGTGGTACTTCAAGTATACCACTCCTGAATGAGTGTTGTGTATTCGGTTTGACCCACTGACCCTGACCTCCTTTTTGCTGCGCCGCCGCCGCCGTAGGTGCGCCGCAGCGCGCTGCGCGTCGTGCGCGCGATCGTGACAACGCGCACGGAGCGGCTGGAGTGGCTGTGCGGCTCGTGTTGCGACGTGCTCGTCTCCAGGTTCAAGGTCGGTGACGTGCCTGGTGCAACTTGAAGTTTGTTTAGGATCGTCCTGGCGTGTTTTGGCAGACCGACTGCGCCATTGTGACGATGCTGCTCGTATTGTATGTGAGTCATGATTATGTATGCGCACACAGGCTGCATGCGTTGACTCTTGCGGAGCCGGCACTCAGTAACTCCCGCTCTGCGGGAGTTGCTGCTCCTCCCCATGTCTTGCGGGCAAGATGCCCATAATTCGCGCATCGTTTGTGCATCAGCAGTTGCCTCGCATGAGTTTGTTCAAAGGAAAATGCCGGGCGGCTTGACCCCCAGCAGCGTAGGTGCATGCACAGTTTCGCTGCTGCTGTTGCCGCTGCTGCTGCGCAGCTCGCCAACGCTGTCCGCTACCACATGCGGCAGCACTCAAGCGCCTGAACTATGCTCCAGTCGCAACTTCAACAGCCCTACAAACGCGTAGTCTGCATCATCCGCTGATGTTTGGCATGATTGGCCTGCAAGCGTCGAGTGTCCACGCTGACCCACTCGCCAACGTGCCTGCGTGCACACGCATCCTCTGTCCGCTTTGACACTGGTCACTGTGCGCTGCGTGCACAAGCGTCCATTGTCACTGCTGACACTTGTCAACGTGGTTGCTTGCGAGCGCAGGAGCGTGAGGAGAACGTGCGCGTGGACGTCTTTGGCTGCTTCACCAGCCTGCTGGAGGCAGCCGGCGCGCAGGATGCGCGGCAGCGGCAGGCGGTGCGTCACCTTTGGTGTTATGGTGCCCCGTGTGCGCTTGTGCGCGCGCAGTAGTGCCCTCGCGGCGCACCGTCACGAGCGCTTGCAGTCCTATGGCGCATGAGGGGACTCACGCGCACGGGCATCAGCGAGCGGAGCGCCGCGCTGAGCACTGCTTTCGTGGCGTGTTGCGATGCGTGGGCGCGGTGCTGAGCGCGTCGCGCGTTTGCAAGGGGGGCTGCGTAGCATGCGCGCGCCAGCACCAGCTCTCAGCTTGTGCTGGATTGCGCAGAGACAGTGCTGCCGCTGTGTCTCGAATGCGCGCCTGTGCTGGACACTGCTTGCGCGAACGCATGCGCGCCGCAGTACCACGTGCCACATGCACGCGCACACACGCACACGGGCGCGCAGCGGCAGCTACTGCAAGCCCTTCTCTTGCGTCATGCGACATCCCCCTACGCGCTCCAGCTCTTCCGAGAGATCCCAGCCTCGCTGTTGCGCGCGCTAACCCTAACCCTAACCCTAGGAGTGGCAGTGCTTGCGTGTGCGACAAGGTGCGCCAATGCCTTCATGCCGCAGGCTCCGCGGTCATTTGCAGCAGCTACAGCTCGGTCATGTAGCAGCTACACAGGACAGCGCCGCCACATGTCTGACGGGGGCGGCGAAGGCGAGGCGGCGCATAATTGTTGCTCATCGCAATGGTGTTGCCTAA